>JAQIXT010000633.1:0-27894 GCA_034700445.1 Stenotaenia linearis | reverse complement strand
ATTAAGAGTTTGGATTTAGATATTTTTCATTTTTATTTTTATTTTAGGTTTTACTTTTTCTTTTCCAATGGATCAAAAAGCAATAGATACCGCTTACTTGCTCACTTGGTGCCTTAATTTTAATTGCTCGGGTGTTTTGGGTAATGATGTTGTGCAGATGCTTAATACTGCACTCCGCAAAAAAATTGTGAGATATTTAATTAGTTTTGTAGAAGTTGGATTTTAAGGTTATTTATTATTTAATTTAGAATACTAAAGTTGAAGTTGTCGCTATACTCAATGATATAACGGGTGTGTTCGTTCATGGGGTTCATTTGGACCCGCGAACGGTCATCTCGACTGGGTTTGGTACCGGAACGAATGGGTGTTATATCGAAAAGGCTTCTAATGTTAAATGTTGGGGTGAAGGAGCTATTCCAGAAGGCCAAAATGAGGTTATTTAAATTATATTGGATTAATACATTAAGTTATTAATGAATTTTGGGAAATGCAGGTTGTGATTGATACTGAAATGTGTGGATTTGGCGACAACGGTTGCATAGATTTCATCAAAACCGAATACGATGAAATAGTTGACAATATGTCGGTGAATAAAACTACATTTTTGTACGTATTGTCGTTTAAAGTTTGGATTTTTCGAATTGATTTCTGATTATTTCACTTCAGGTTAGAAAAATTTTCTTGTGGAAACTTTTTAGGAGAACTCGTTCAATTGATATTTGCCAAAATGGTCAAAAAGGGAGTTCTGTTCAGTGGGAAAAATGTCAAACTTTTCGACCAGAATGGCGTATTCGAAACTCGGATGATATCCGAGTGCGAAAAGTAAATTGCCACACATTTTTTCGCACATTGTGTATAAGTTTTCATTTTTCCTTACCTCTATTTTAGAGATTACGATCCCGAAGATGCAGAAAAAACTAAATTGGTTTTGAAAGAACTCGGCTTGCTGGATTTAGCCACTGCTGACGACATTGCCATCGTTCGCTACGTTTGCTCCATGCTTACGATCAGATCTTGCAAAATATTAGCTATTTGTAAAAATAAATATTAATTAATTAGTGTTTTACATTAATATGTTATTATTATTTACTGTTTCATTCAGGTTTGGCAAATTTGATTAAACGAGTCGATCGTGCAGATGTAACAGTTGCTGTGGACGGAACCGTCTATAAAAAACATCCAAGATTCCATAGTTTAATTACCTACTACATTGCCGACATACTTCCAAAACAAGAAGTATAATTTAGTTTATAATTAATATATTAATTAAATTAAATTATTACTTTGTTTTTATAGTTTCGACTCATGTTGGCGAGCGATGGAAGTTGCATTGGAGCTGGACTCGTGGCTGCCATTATAAAGCGACTGAAAATGAATAAAAACACACAATAAAAATGAATTCAATGTTACTTTATAATATCTTACTATAATGCAATAAATCAAACATTTCATACGTTGAGTAAATTTTTATTTGTAGAAAAAAATTTCACACTATCAAAAATATAAATCTTAGAATGGCCAAATTTTCTTTCTTTATTAAGTTTCTCAGGATTGTTGCAAAGAGCAACAATATTTATATCTACACCTTCAAATTAGAAATGAAGAATATTTAATTTTTCAGTATATTTCATTTAATAAAAATCGCTTATCCTAGCCTGGTACATAATGCTGAAAACGGAAACGCGATGCTGGAAACGGAAACGCGATTCGACCGTCAGGTTCTGTTTATATTTATTGTATAAAATGGCAGTTGAGAAAAATACAGTGCTATTCTATTCATTAACCTAGTACACTTAAACCATTAAAAAACGATAATTATTTTTACAAACAACACATTTGAGATTATTGAAGATAAGAGAACGGATAAGAGCTATGGAAACCGATAAGTGATTCATCCAATTCCATATTTTTCTAAGCGATTGTCTCACCATGGCTCATCAAGACGAAATTTACCCCCTCAAACCCGTTTATTTTGACTTAATACCGAGGGAAAAGCTCAAAATTCACTTTCATTTGAACGATCAACAAAAACAAAATGAGGTGAGTGACAGTTAAGAGTTAATCACTTCAAAAAAATCAATTAAACTGAACAATTTTGTAAATACAGGTAGAAAAAATAATGAAACCGTTCTTTCTAAGTGAAGAAACTTGTGACATAATTTACAAATCTTTTGATCAACAAGTGGAGTTTGGATTGATGAAAAACCCACCCTCAAAATCCAGTTTGTACATGCTAAACACGCGCATTCCCGAATTTACAAATGGCAAAGAAGAAGGTGAATTCCTCACCATCGACTTGGGTGCAACCAATTTCCGTGTAACGTGGATGAAAATAGAAACTGGAAAAGTAGTTGCAACTAAAACAAAACATTATGCAGTTTCTAAAGAAATCCACGAAGGATCTGGAACGCAAGTGTGTAATTTACTCATTTCTGATACACTGCATTGCCAAACTCATTCGTGATTTCAGTTATTCGATTTTCTAGCCGATTGTATAAGAGAGTCTTGGGAGACGTTCGGTTTGAAAAACACGAATCTTACGTTAGGTATGCGAACATACGTAATATATAAATAAATACATAAATTTGTTTTAGGATTTACTTTTTCCTTTGCGATGGATCAAAAGGCGTTGAATGTTGCTTATTTGCTCACTTGGGCCGTTAATTACACTTGTTCCGGCGTTATTGGGAACGACGTTGTGCAAATGTTAAACACTGCGCTCCGCAAAAAATTAGTAGGCGATTAATTTGTTCTGTAATTGATAAAAAGCGATTTTTTTTATACTAATAATTTACGTAATTTAGGATACGAAGGTTGAAGTTGTCGCCATACTCAACGATATGACCGGTATTTTGGTGCATGGAATTCACTTGGACCCACGAACGGTTATTTCGACGGGGTTTGGGTCGGGAAGTAACGCCTGTTACATAGAAAAAGCTAGCAACGTGCATTCTTGGGGTGAAGGGGCTATCCCAGCAGGCCAAAATGAGGTAATTTGAATGTTATTATGTTATATTTCAATTAAATTGAAATTTTGGTTAATATTACAGGTTGTGATTCAGACTGAAATGACTGCTTTTGCTGATAACGGTTGCTTGGATTTTATTACAACCGAATTTGATGTAATAGTTGACGAAATGTCAGTGAATAAAAGTTCATTTCTGTAAGTACTACCGGTTTAAAGGTTTTTAAAAAATTAATTTCAAATTACATCATTTAGGATGGACAAATTGAGTGGCGGAGCTTTTCTGGGAGAGATAGCGCGATTGCATTTTGTGAAAATGATTGAAAAGGGAATTATTTTTAACGGAAAAAATGTCAAACTTTTCGAGCAAAAAGGCATATTCGAAACTCGCATGATTTCCGAGTGTGAAAAGTAAATTTTGATGGAATTTTCTCATATAGCACACGATTTCTCTCATCCTTGCCCCTATTTCAGAGATTTCCATCCTGGACATGCGGACAAAACCAGATTAGTTTTAAAAGAACTCGGTTTGCTGGATTTAGCCACACCTGATGACGTAGCTATAATTCGCTACATTTGTTCAGCAATCACGATCAGAGCTTGCAAATTACTAGCTATTTGTAAAAACATAAATTTATAAATTTATAAATTTATAATTTTCATCACTATATACAATATTTACTATTTTTTCATCCAGGTTTGGCAAGTTTGGTTAAACGAGTCGACCGTGCCGATGTCACTATCGCTGTGGACGGAACAGTCTATAAAAAACATCCAAGATTTCATAGTTTAATTACTTATTACATTGCCGATATACTTCCGAAGCAAGAAGTATGTTGAAATATATAAATTCAACGTAAATTAAATTATTACTTTGCTTTTACCTCCTTGGTTTTGCAGTTCCGCCTCATGTTTGCTGAAGATGGAAGTTGCATTGGATCGGGCCTAACGGCTGCTATCGTTAAACGACTGAAAGTTAATAAATGAGAAATTATATAATAAGTTAGATAACATATACCTTAATTATGGTACTGTTCTGAACGAAATAAAACAAACCGTGAGCTTAAACTTCCCTCCATTGACTCATAGCGCCTTCACATTCACCAGATTACACTTTCTCAGCGTTGAATTACAAGAACGTCTTGTGTCCTCACCAATACCGCACACAAACGACGTCATCTCAGCTACTGTCATGTCCATTGATTTTGCTTGAGCTGGGGCTTGGTTCATCGCGACCTCTATTGATGAAAAACTAAATGGAGAAAAGATGAACCAGAAGCAGTTTCATAGAAAAATGATAAATTAAAATAAAATAATAAAATAATAAATAATTTCAAAATCAGTTTAGTTCACCTACCTTTACTCTTACTACACAAACAAAATTAGAATATCTTCATTGTCAACACCTGCAACGATTAACAAACATGCAAATGAGTCACACTTCGAACAACGATTTAAACCCACGAATAATATCGACAAAATAAATATAATTTCACTTTCAAACTTTTTACTCAACTTTCCTCACTTTCCCCACCAAAATTCATCGATAAAATCAATTTCAAACACACTCACCCAAACCCCATTTTGCAAAACAAATATAAGAAAATTAAAATGGAATACAATAATATCCGCGAAAAAAAGAGAGACTTTATTGGATATCTCCTCCTCTTTTTTAGCCGTCCGTAATTACCTATCAACGCAAAACATTTCTGAGAACGACCTTGTCTCCATGGTGACGAAAACCGCCCACACCTCTGTCACCAATCCATGATTATTTTCGTGGGTCCTTGACAGCGTAAAATTTATGGAAAATTATTATTTCTTCATCCACAACCCAACAAAAAATATCTATAAACATAATGAAAAATAAAACACTCCCATCACTTCCGTTTTCGCAGAAAAATAGCGCGAAAGGAAAATAGAGAATTTTTTTCCCCTAGATAAAACGTTTGCCATTTTTCCAATCTCAGTCATTGTGATTTTGGCTGTCCTTTGCATCCGGAGATAATAATGAAGGAAAGACTGTCATTTGCTTTGCAGCCTGTCCATTTTTTGGCGGCTGTCTGTCTGGGCGGGGCCCGGTACCGAGCATACTCCAAGGACCTCCAGAGTAAGGGGGAATCTCGCCCTTTAATCCCCGCTTCTGCCCGCCACGCCCCCTCGGCCCATTTCCCGCAATTACGAGGAACCAGGACCTGACTCAGCAAAGACCAGCCCACAGCTGGAGATAACCATGCCTCGATATAACGAAATGGCACCGTAATCGCCACCACTACCTCCGGATGCGACCACCACGCCCGCTGCCATTTTGTCTGCACTCACTCAGGTCGACTGCCTCCAAATGACATTGCTTTTCTAAATTATTTTTTTCCCTCTTCTAATATTTATAAAATGTTTATAAGCTCTCAGATCGATAAATAAAATTTTTATATAATCAATCGAGGTAAATATTTTTTTCTCCTCGTGTTCATTTTTTTTTTGTTTAAAACAACCGCCAAATTTGACGATTACCGCCCACTGGTGTAAAGTGAAGCAAATAGTTTGTTTTCTCATTTAACTATTTTTTACTCAAAGTAAATTTATAATTGAATTAATTTGATACAACTAACTATTAATAATTTTTCCACGAATTTCTAACGTAATTTAATTACATTTTTTCATACCGAGTCGAATGATGCGGTAATATAAACTGGTCTTCAAAAACAAGCGTCTCAATTAATTTTTCGTAACTGGAGTATCAATTTCTCTCACAATAACTCCCTACTCCCGTTTCCAGTTAAAAGTATGATTTTATGCAATACCGAGAATTAAAAAAAAATTTTTAAAAATTTTAAAAAATGCCAGAAAAGATAAATGACGTATTTATTTCACATTTCTGTTATACGGTTTCAGTAATCTTTCATAACATAAAATTTAAAATTTCGAAAAAAGAGAAAAAAAAGCGGCGCCATCCCACATCTTCGTTCACGGATGTACGAGCGAGCAAACCACACCTCTTACCTTGATAGTCCAGCCCAGGATTGGTTGTCGAAATTAAATAAATACCGAATCATCAAACAACTTTTTTTTTTATTATGAATTATGTAATGAACTTTATCAGTTTTTGTAAATTTATGTAAATTTATGTAACTTTTATTGACTTCTATTCATTTACATTGTATTATCACTTCCAACGAAATTGTTTTCCATAAATGAATAATAAACTTTTTTGTAATAATAAATTGATTTTTACTTGTTTTCATACATTACATCATTGTTTCTTCATTTTTTCTCCAATTTATATTTCATGAATTTTTTGCTATCGATTTTTCATTGTTTATTATTTAGGCCTAAACTCTTGATTATTTAATGTGAAATCAATGAATTAAATAAAATTTTAAATACAGAAATTCATTTTTATTAAAACACAAATATTTTAATACTATAAACTTTATAGACAAAAAAAAAAAAGAAAAAAAAATCAAAACGTATTAAGCTACTTGTAATGAATTGATAACTCCAAAAGCTGAACAAGGCCCGCCTTGTGCAACAAGCCACCAACCACAAAAAGAAAATAAAATCCATATAATAACTAATAAACGACGTAAAACGTCATTATAAACAAAAATGGTTCGTACATCATTCGGGTCTTTATTTTATTTAAAAAAAACTGTATAAATAAATTACGTATGAAAAAACTTAAATAATATTGCCCCATACCATAAAAAGAAAAAAAAAACTTGTAAAGATGTCTTGAAGTACTTTAACACCGAGATAGAAGCAATTGCAACTTATTAACAACAAACTATGACTAAAAACTAAAAATCAATTTTATTTACAACACCGGTTCATTCTAAATCAAATAAAAGCAAAAATGTAATGTACAAATTATATAAACATTAAAAAATGTCTTTTTGACATTCAAAAATTTCCTTTCTTTTAAAAATGAAAAAAAAATGGAAACAGTTAAAAACCTATACACATTTTACTTGGCAGTCAACCCCGTTCTCACGCACTTCCTTTTGACTTCCGGTTCCGTGTCTTCTATCCTCTCCCTGTTAAAAGTGTTGCTCTTCTCTTGCGACGAGAAGATGGGCAACAATGCATCACTTTTACCTTCCTCCATTTTCCCCATTTCGCCACCAGGTGGCCTTTTCTCGAGCAACTCGTCGTCCTCGTCCGAGTCGTCTTCCTCCCCCAGGTCCATGGCCGTGTCGGAGTCCGGGAAATCGCTCAGATCCGACGAGTCCCCGTCCAATCCGTTGGAGGAACTCGACTCCCCCCCTCTTTCCCTGCCGAACGCCTTGCGACCCGCGCAACCGGGCCCCACCTGCCCACGTGACGGCGACGACTCCCCGTACTTCGGGATGCGGGTGATGACCGACTCGACCCTTTTGTTGCCCCCGCTCGACACGACCCTGTTGAAACCGCCGGCACCCTTCTTGTACCACTTGCTCATCCCGCCTCGTCGCCCCCCTTTGGCGCCGAAGCCGCCCCCGTTTCGTTTCTCGTCGTTTCTCGCGTTGCTTCCCACCCCCTCGCAACCCCTTTCCCCGCTTTTATCGTCTCCGGAGGGCACCGGGATGGGGAAGGGTATCGGGATCGGTATCGGAATGGGGAGAACCACCGGGTAGGGCACCAGAACGGCAACCGGGGGGAGCAGGGAGCTCAGAAGTGGCGATAGAAACGACGGGGGGTGGCGAGGCGATGGTCCTGAAGGATTGTTGTTCGTTTGTTGGTTGGGTGGACGAGGCGGCGGCGGCGGGCGCGCGCCCAAATCGGGCGGTAAACCGAGCCCGGGGGGTATTAGGAATGGCGGCGGGGGTTGGTTGGCGGCGCCCGACCCCCGCAGTCGGAGGAGGTCGGCGTGAAATGGAATCGGCGGTAAAAACGAATTGAACGGCGGCCGCCCGAGATCGGATGCTGCGCCCGGGTGCGGGTGCGGCGGCGGCGGGTGCGGCGGGGCTGCGGCCAGGGCGGCGGCGGCAGCTGCGAGGAGCTGGGGCGGGATGAGGGACGATGGAACGTTCGGGGGGATCGGCGACGTCGGTCTGCCGCTCGAAGACGACGATTTCGGCAACGGATCCGGCACGGCGTCGCCCAATTTGCTCGCCGACGACGAAGCTGCGTTTCTGTGATGATGGTGGTGGTGGTGGTGGTGATGGTGGTGTCGCGAGCGGTTGTTCGCCCCGCTCTTCTCCCGACTCGTCCTCTTGCCCACCCCGTCCCGCTTGCCGGAAGGGGTGACGAGGCTCGGTGTCGAAGGGGAGATTTCGTCGTACTTGGTAGACGAAGACGACCCGCCACTGCCATCAGTTTTGTTTGCATCTTGTCCGTTGAGTGAATCGTGGCTGCCGTGACAATCGCGGAGCCATAAGTCAGGTGTTATGAGGGTTACTCCCTCGCGATTTGCACTGCCCGATCCGCCCCCGGCAGCAGCCACTGCAGCTGCGAGTTTGGCGGCGTCTTGTAAATGCGGGTGCATCTGCAGATGAGCTTGCGTCTCCCTGCAGAAAATGTTCATCTTGTACTGGTTGAGACATTTGTCGCTGCAGAATTGCAGTTGCTGCTCGCCGTCTTGAAAGTCCACGTAGTTGACGGTGTGGCGGATGTGTTTGCACCAGTCGCACACTTTATTCTTCTTGAAAGACGCACGACGGCATTGAGTGAAGCAGAGTTCGGAACAAAAGGCTTTTTGTCCGTTCGCAGTTTTAAGGGTGAATAACTTCATGCCTACTTTCTGACACCACGCACACACGATGTAACCTGCCGGCAGATTCGATTGATCTGGAAATCACAAATAAACACCGTTTAGTTCACGTATTCCCCTACTTCCAGCCTGCTCCTTTGCCACTTCCGGTTCGGTTGGGGGTTTCTAAATTTCAGGACACGTACCACTACATAAATAGTTTTTGTCCAGAAAATTTCAAGTCCCGAACCGAACCGGAAGTCCCATTTCCACCTGCTCCAAATAGCAATTTCATCTCGTATAACAAATAAATTTCTTCCAATTTCCAGTCTGCTTAGACACCACTTCCGGTTTAGTCAAAGCCATACAACTTTAAGGACACTTACTACCTCCCACGCAGTTAATGTCCAGAAAATTTCAAGACCATGACTCAACCGGAAGTATAATTCTCACCTGCTCCAAACTGCAATTTCATTCCACACAACATTAACAAACGACATTTCTCTCGACTCCCAGCCTCTTTAAATACCACTTCCGGTTTAGCAAGAGCCTTACAAATTTCAGGACACACACCACTACACACCTAGTTAGATTCCACAAAATTTCAATACCCTTACCGAACCGGAAATGCAATTTCAACGCGCTCCAAACACCAACCGACGTTTGTTTAAATCGGCGTCAATTCGGGCCATAATACCTCAACACATTCACCTTAAAAAGCAATAAAGTAGTGCAATTGTTCGCTCTAAATTCATAATTGATTTCTCTAATATGCAGAGAACAAGTTCCACGGAATCCGATCATATTTCAAGGAATCATAAGTCAAGCTCGCAATGTTGAGCATTCACGCACTTTAGCCATCGGTTTGATCAAATATTGCCAGCCTGTTATTATTTAATAAACGTTACAAGGCAGGTTCCAATTACCCTCTACAACAAGGGTGGACTGGCGAACTTGATTTACAGCTCAAACTGCACACCTCGAGTCTTCGCCTAAAGCCACTAAAAATAAATTCATTTCGATAAGTAATTCCCTAAAACCCGATCGCAAATTACTGATTTATTATTAATCGCCAAGAAATGGGAAAACTCGAGGAACAACGGACTTTCTGGGGACTTGTAATTGCACGGTAGAAACGGGAACAGAGGATGGCGCGCATGGCAAGAGCGGGGAAACTCCCACTTTGCCTTTGACTGCTCGTTGTCAAGGTACCGAACCTATACTGACACGCCCTCTATGGGAGAGACCATACACCATTGATTTAAGTTGGCGAAAAAAGGGTACGAAAAATAAAGGTTGGCATGACAACTGTTTTGTTTTATTCATTTTAAATTTAATTTATTTCGCTAAATTGTAATTAGGTTAATTTTTTTTTAATCGATTGTTCTGGTTAATAAATAAGCGTAATGGACGTTAATGTGACGGGAGGTAAAGAAAAAAAATTTTTTTTTTCAATAATAAGATGGGAATTGATGAAAAGAACAGCTGGAAATGCGAATCGTTTCGATTACATGCAATTCGAGTTCCGTCCCGAGTGTGGAATCTTGGGATTTATCCGGGTTGGGTTTATAAAGATTTTGGCGATACTTTTTCGATATCGAAAATTTGTAGGAAAATAAAATTGTAATTTGTAAATTTGTTTTGTAAAGTCTGTGGAAAAACCAAAACTTGCATTTGGGATATTTCTGCATTAACAAAATTTACAATCTCAAACATAAACAACTCCCTATACCGAAATATCGAATATATCTAATACACCATCACTTGAATTTCTCATTAAATTACATTCATCAATAAAAATTTATTGTATAAACTGTGCAACGCTGAATACTTAAGTTTGTGCGTTAATTCTAAAAGAAGTGACCTTCTGTTCGTTTGGAAGAAGAAGAGAAAAGAGCCTTTGACAAGAAAACTCCACCCACATGTGTATATGTCAAGTGTAACTCTACACACTGGTGAAACTAAAAACCATTGGAAAATAAGAACTGCTCATCAAAGCCATTCTTCTGTGATAAGACTTGTGCTCTCCATCTCTGACTATACCAATTAGGCTTTGAATGATCATTTTTTCCATTTTTCTATATTTTTTCTTATATTTTTTGGTCGATATTCCTGAATGAGATAAATTGTTAATGAAGTGTAAAGTAATTTTTAGGCTCGAAAAAATGATAAAAAATGTGAAGGGAAAAAATTTTTCTTGCTTAAAAGCTCATTGGAGTCAAATTTACAATAAAAGTCTTTGTGTAATGTGTTTTTTAATGATGTATTTATCGGAGCAAATCATTGGCCCATTTATTTTGAAGTTTGGTCATTGACTAGTAAGGGATTTGGATTTTTATCAAATCTCTCATAAGGGCCTTGAATGAAATAAGATAAAATTTGAAAATCCAATTCCAACCTCATTAAAAATTTGCTAATTTTTTCACTCCACTTGAAAGTGGAGATTATTTTCACATGAAAACAGAGATTAAAACTTGCGCACACGTAGAGTTGTCAGTACGAGAGCAGTGGCTACCGGAGAAATCACAAAGGCAAGAAACTCGAGCCGAGAATGACACACAAGCGACGAAAACTCAACAGGAAAAAGAAAAATATACAAAAGAAATAAAAGGAATAAGTTTCAGCCGTCGGCCACGCAGCGACACGTTGCTCAGAAAGGATCCAATTGCTTGCGAAGCGTAAGGCCAAGCAAAGACGGTCCTAAGATACCCGACACCTCGCTCTGGGACTCCCTCCTCTCCGTGTAGCCGACTTGTCTCGCTTCCTCCCGAGATAAGACCCACTTCAGACGGCACAAGCAGGCAACGGCAGCATAGAGCCCTCTCCATTACACGGATCTGGCTCGGATTGGTTGCAGAGCTCTTCTCATCTTTCCATACATCAATCCAGTGCAAAGCAAACGGCCAGGGCGAGATCGGCTTACACACCGAGTATCAGCCAATTTTACTTAAATTAGGATTTTCTGCTGGAAGAGGAAACCAACGAGATCAACATTTTCCTACACTTGACATTTCGACAAAAAAAATTCAAATTGGGTGTGGAAAAGTGTCAATTGGGGGAAAAGAATAAAGATGGAATGAAATTTTAAAAGAAATTTAAGAAAATTGGAAAAACCTCAATTCCCATTTTTCATTGACATAAACCCATCATGCACGAACAAGCACGGAACCCCGCAAAAAAAGTGGGTTTGAGGACACAAGTGCAGGGTGGTGGACTGTGTGACATCAACCATAACTTTCATGCACCATAATCCAGCTGCACTGCCCTCCTCCTCCGCAGGGGATATGAAAAGGGCTCAGCCTCTGTCTGGTCTGTTGTCGGCCATTCCTCAGCTCGTGATCCAACCACGCCCCCTGTCACGGAAACACCCATCCTCCCCGCAATCTTCTTCACCGCCACTCGCAATGGTTTCGTCCGAAACCGTCCACGCCCCCTGCCTGCAGGGATAAAATTTATACAAAAGTCGAGCCGGGGTCTACGAAATTCCGAGTCTTACGATCATCATGGGAAGTGGCTGCTTTTGCCTCTTTCACGGCTCATTACTCCGAGGAGTTCTATTCACGAGGTGGAGGTGCGAGTCCCTGTACCGTGACAAAAGCACATTCAACTCTTTCAATACGAAAAACTATACATCAACAACTGGTCGCTGACAAGTCGCCTCGTCCAATAAATGTCTCTCTATCCGACGTTAAGCCTTGCGTTCGTTTCCCAATCATTATTTCCCTCGTCGGTTGGGGGTGGGCTTCGCTGCCCTCCCCCATAGTCGCTCTGTCGCCACCAGGCCTAATCATCAGGTGTGTCCCGTTCCCACCTGCATGCTTTTCCTCTCCCTTCGGTGAGGGAGGGAGGTGGGGGTAGTTTGTCAACCTGCGTTTAATCATACACCTAATGTCAGCTGGCCTTCCACGCCATTTATATTAAGAAATCTCCCTTTTATTATACCTGGGTGGAAGTAATGGCTTCTATTTACCAAAAGGCACCCTGCATGACAAGAAAAAAGTGAAAAACCTTTAACTTGTCTTCATTTTACAATTCTTATTGCTGTTTTTCGCAAAGTTTTTTAAATTGGGGCTATAGAAAATCAACTTTCGGTAATAGGTTGTTAGCAAATACTTTGTGGCTTTCATGTCTTTGTGGCTTTGATCAGTCCCTGCTCAACAAACCGGTGTTCATTTGCGGTTATTTTGGCACACTGCAGTTTCAATTCACTTTTTTTTTACTCCAATACTGCAAATCATTGCAGTCATAATAGTAATCTGAAGAAACACTCGACTTCAACCACGAAAAAAAATGAAAATATTTTACAGTCAAACTGCTGACCACTTTTGGTAAATTCAACAATAACCCTAACCTAATTAACAAAAAAAAAATACAAAAATCACAACCTCAAATTCCCACAAACAAAACCAACAACAACAAAACCAAACCCATTCAAATTAAGGTCACCAACAAAAAAAAAAAAATCCTCAGCTTCAAAAATCCCTCAAGTCAATGCAACAAAACAAACCGTGGTTCTGAGAATCAGTCATACCAACCTGCAAGTTCCATAGAAAAAACTCACAGCTCCCAAGCTTTCACCAACAGCACAATGACTTACATTTACAATACCTTCAATATCAATGTCTTTTCCCAGTCTCCTCTTTTCTCGCACGTTTCTCTTTTTATCAGATCTTAATTGATCCTTCAACTACCTAATTATCTTCCATGTAACCTATTTACGTTAGATGACCCCTCTAAAGAACAGAGAAAAAAAAACCTCATCGAAAACTAATCTTATTCACATCCAACTGGAAAACTGATTCAGCCGAGGTAATTACTATCCCCAACAAAAAGACTATACAAATTTTCTTTTTCTTTTCTTTTCTTTTGTTTTTTTTAAATGGCTCAATGGCCAAAGAAAAAAAATTTTTTTTTGGAATTTTTTTCGAATGTTTTGCAAGGTTTTGTATAGAAAATCATTACCTAAGCAAACACCGAAGTGATATTGGAAAATCAATGGTCATTTTGGAGATTTAATAAGATTACTGGTGAAATATTTACAATCATCCAGTTCCATGCAGAAATTGACAAGTACTTACTGCGCATGAGCAGCGTGAAATTTGTGGCATCGTTTAAAAGTTGGTGGTTCTTCTGGTAATTGTTTACTGCAAGAATAGAAATTCTGGAAAGAAGAGTTGATTTGTCCAAATGTGTTTTTGGTTGTTGTAATTGTGGAATGTAATTTAAAAAGTAAAATCTTGTTTTCGACTAATTTCTTGTCGCTTTTACTCATTTCCCACGACAACAATAATGACAATACCGCTGCACCGTGGGAATACATGACGCAATGTTTTCCTGACACTTGTGACTCCATAACAAGAAGATGCGATAAGAGTGTGTTGATAACCAAAGTTGAAAAAAAAATTTTCTAAACAGGGCCCGGGACCTCTGACGGGCCCTTCATGCCCCCTCAATATCCCTCAATACAAAACATTCCAACAATTCACAAAAAACAATACACAGGGCCCGGGGCCCCTAAAACTCAACACCAATTAATCAACATCTGCGATCAATTCCTCCACAAACAAAACAAAAAATCCTTAAACCAAAAAAAAAAATTTAAAAAAAAAAATCCTAACGACTCGATTGAATAATAATTAGCAGCAAACCGCAGACAGCTGGTTCCGCCAAACCAGGCTCATCAAAATGCAAAGTCCACCTGCCATCACACCAATTACAAACCTCGAATTCGTCGCAATTCGCAAATCCAAACATGGCCACACTCGATCGTTTCTTACCGTTTCATCAATCGTGTAGCTTGATTCCCTCCAGTGCGCGTCAATCGAGACTAAGTTTCCCTCACTTTCCACTCTCTCTTGAGAGCCCCACCAGATATACACGATACAATCAGCTTTTTTCTTTGCATAACACCCAATATTAAACCCAGCCAACAAAAACTCAAAACCCCGAATAGCCATTGATTGAATTTGTGCAAAAGTTTCAAATTCTAACTTTCCAAGTGGGAAATAAATTTATATATAATTTTTTATACAAAAAAAAAAAAAATTGCGAAATTGGCAGAAATGTGAAGATGTGCAATCAAATATATACCGTTACATGCAAAGCCCAGAAGAGAATTTTTTTTCTCAACTCTTTGAGTCCCTAAATTGATGGAACATAAAATTTTTTCAATTTTTTATTATAAAAAGGGCTTAAGATGTTAGTATTTATAAATCATGTGAGGAATTGAGGGAAAGGAAGCGAAGAGCTGGAGGTTGCATGCAATACAGGTCAGAAGAAGTTGCACTTTAAAGAATGAGCGCCCCCTGGCAGTGGCGAGGAGAGAAAAAGGTAAGAGAGAGACGACACTCGCCCAACCACTAATTATGGCCTATTAATTATGAGCATCAGCGGCAAAATTTAAAATTTATGCAATAGGGGGAAGTTTCAAGTTCACACTACATTTTCTCACAGCAGTTCAGAGTTTTTATCAGTTTTTCATCGAGTTCACCGAAAATAAGTCCGATTTTTACATTTAAAAAAAAAATTCAATGCTAAGTCTATGGGAATTAGGCTTAAATCGTTTTTGCATGTTTTTCTATTGATTTCTTATGGGAATTAGGCTTAAATCGAAATTGATTTAATTTTTCTATTGTAATCTATGACAATTAGGCTTAAACCAATGTTTAGCATGTATTTCAATTGATTTCTTATGGAGATTAGGCCTATTCCGATTTATTGTGATCTAAGAACGAATTTTCTGTATTAATCTATGGGAATTAGGGTTAAATCGTGTTTCGCTGTTTTCCAATTGATTTCTTATAGGGATTAGGCCTATTCTGATTCATTCTGATATAAGAAAAACTTTTCCATATTAATCAACTCGAATTAGTGTTATTTCATCCCCGGCAAACCTAGAAAACCATAAAAGTTTTCAAGAGGCAAAACTTTGCCAAGTGTCAATTGAGCCTCACTCTCCAGACAATTAGATTCGCTAGTTAAGTTTTCCCCACTTTTTTCCCCAATTGGAAACATTCCAACACGTAATAATAAAACCCATTTCACACCCTCGTGAAAAACAAAACGAGTCACTTAAAATCTCCACAATTACACGCATCTGCATGGCAAAACCTCAAATCCTAACTAAATTACTTCCTCAACGATACACTAAACTCGACAAATCTCGCCCGAAGCCATTTTTAAAAAGAAAAAAAAAACATTTCGTCAAAGAAATATCGATAAACGTAACTAATGTATCGCTCGAAAGCCTAATTCGCAGCATCCAGGGACGGAGTCGCGCAGGGAAGCTCGACCTTTTTTCTCGGCGCGTGAAAATCTGGCGACACCCGTTTCTAACACTTTGACCGATCAATGACAATTACGAGCAAAATTGCCCAATTTCGTTTCTTCTAAAGTAGCCAAGATGGCGACTGCAATTTATTCAGTGTTTTTTGATTAAAGTTTTCGTCAAGATGCCACTTCCGTTTGAGTTTTTTTTAAATTTTAAGGGTTGAATCGATTAAAATTTAAAATCTAATCAACCGGAAGTGCCATTTCATACTCAAAATTCCATTACAAATTTTAAAAAATTAAATTACTCGATTCGTAAAAATCGATTTTCAAATCGATGCACAACTTTAAGCCAGAGATGCCACTTCTGGTCGTGTCAGATCCTTGAAATTTTGTGAATTCCACCACAGAACACCCAACTCACAACCCACAAAATTCCAGACCCCTAACCCGACCGGAAGTGCATCAAAAATCAAACTTACCTTCCAAATTTACAAAAAAATCATAAAAAATCAAAATCCCTTACCAGTTTTCGAGCTGCCGCCATTATTACTCGAGGTCGGACTGGCCGAATTGTTCCTCTCTCTCTCCAGACTACTATCGCCGTCCTCCCCGTCGACCAACTGGCTCGGCGGCGGCGACGAAGTGGCAGTGAACCGGTGCAAATTGAGCCCTTGCGTGTCCCTGCTGTCCACTTTACCGTACCCATACCATCCAAGCAACTCGTTCATGGTCGTCTCAGCGTAATCCTAAAAAAAAAAATTTATAATTTTTAAAAATTGTTTTTAAAAAATTTAAAAAAATTTAAAAAAAAAAAAAAAAAATTTATTACAAAATGTCACAAGTCAACTGGAAATAAGTGCAGACAGACCAAAAGTGGTTCGCGGCTCGACACGGCTGATTACAAGCTTAGAAAACGATTATTGACAGGGGGATTGTTGAAATAAAGGAGTCGTGTGTTTACAGTAGGAAGACTCGTTACAAAATCTAATCCAATCATCTTATTGTCCGTCCCGATGAGGCTTCTTGGCGGGTCAGTTTGGAGCCAGAGGAGGATCCGCACCTTGAGGCAGCCCTCGGGTGCTGCCTTCTTATTGGCCTTAACCGACGGACCACCTCCCACACCTGCTCGTCCGTGTAATCAAAACGAAATGAAAAACGGGAAAAAAATTTTGTGTCAAATCTTTCTTATTGTGGCCTTGGATTGATGGGAAAATCTTCTGAGCGCCATGTTTAACCATAGTTCCATTAAAACAATTTTTAAACATTTTGAATTTTTAATTCCTATTACATACGTTTTCGAATCCCGAGCATAGCCGGGTTAATAAGCCGGGTTAATTGGAAGACATTTTGATTTATAAGTTATAAGACGTAACTTTTGTTCTCCGTAAAGTCTTTAAAAGTTTATTTTTGGTTAATATTTGGAAATTTTTAATATTTCATGTTAATACAATGTATTTAATCTATTTTTCAGCTAATAAACATTTCTAATATAATTTTTTTTTAAATTAATAGCAAAAACTGTTTTTATTTCAAATTTTAATATTTTATCCATAGATTTTGCTGAGGACAAACTTTGTTTTGGAACTTATAAATTGAACTTAAATTATGAGTGTTATGAATTATAAATTTGGATTTCCGCAAAGCCTCTGTTATTTCTATTATGTTATAAGAGTTATGGCTTTAAAAAGAGCAAAATTGTGAAATTTTTGAAATCCGATACTTTTTCTTGCATGCAGGTGAAACTGATCCGATGAGTTCTCATTAAAAACGTTTGAAAAGTGACATTTTGACGACATTAGTTCAATTTACTCACATTTTCACGAGTTACTTTCAAAAAATAATTTTTTCATTAGAAAACTTATCTAAATCCCCACAAAACCTACAAAATCTTTGCAAAACTGACCAAAACTCCAACCCCCTCACCTCAATTGAACCCACCACGATGAAAACTCAATTTTAATTAACATAAAACTCAATCTAAATTAAAAATCTTTTAATTTCCACAAAAAAAATTAATTAATTAATCACCCTTTCTTTAATTGCGAGAAAAATTAACAAAATCTAACTTTGCACAACTTTACAAACTTCAAAAAAAAAAAAAAAAAAAAAATTAAAAAATCTTATCGAAATCCGCAGACTTGTAACCGCTTCACCGACCCCAGGTGAACCGATTCAAACAGAATTATCTAAATTCAGGAACTTTGGATGCAAATCAATGAACCATAATTGTGTTTTTGAAAAAAATTTAAATATTCTCAATAAAGAAAATAAAAAATGGGAGACAAACAAATGCACCTGGTAGGAAAATGTAACAACCACCTTGCTGCACTCGACTGGGCTCCATATAAACGACCGTTGCCAGGGCAACCACCATCTCCGATTCGACCCTCCCTCTGCTTCCAGCCCAGTAATGACCAACATCCGCCGGCAAGGAACTCCCCCTGCAGCCAACGACACTTGGGTTCCCTCAAAGAATGGATTCTCGAGAGGCCAACAGCCAGACAACTGCCTCCCCTCCGTCCCTCTGGAGGGAACACCCAAAAACACCTTACTACATACGCTCCAGGACAACGCACCATTTTTTTTTTTTGATTTTTTTTTCCCATTTTTTAAATTTTTGTTTGATTTTTTGAATTTTTTGAATTTTTAATTTTTTGGGTTTCTGTTGAATTTGGGTGAAGGGGTGAGTGGGTGAGGTTGGGGGGTTTGGGTTTTTTTTGTCGATGTTGGTGTTTTTGGAGTTAAAGGTATAGTTTGGTTTTATGTTTTGGATTTGTAAACTTTTAAGGTTTGAAAGGGTTGAAGTTATTTGTGTTTCATCCAGTTTCATTGAAAGGGGTTTTAAAATGTTAAAGAAATTAAAATTTTAGGAATTTTAAGTGAAATTTTTGTAAATTGTAATAAATTTAGGCGAAATTTTTGTAAATTTTAATAATTATATGTGAAATTTATGCAAAATTTAACTTTTATACACTTTTTAAAGTGTTAATAATTATTCCAAGTACAAATTCCTTACTTTCGAAATTAAAATGACAATTTATCTTTTTATGCAATCACCATCAATCAAAATGAACCTCAAAATGACTTTAACGCCAACAAAACCACAAAACCATATAACCCTCCCCCACAAATTCCAAAACCCTTCCAAACACAACCAAAACTCCTCAACCTCATCTCCCACACCTTTAAACCCAATAAAAAAAAAAAAACTTAAAAAACCCCCAAACCTCACATCACCACATCATTAATATTCAAAACCCAACATCACTTCTCATCATCTTTAATTCGGAAATGACTTTACAACTATCAATTTCACCCACTATCACATGACAAATTTTTCCTTTACAAAATGATATTTTACACAACAAATTTTTTTATTTCTCATTATTAATCCTCTCTCCCTAGAGGCGCTGCAAACCAAGATTGAAACCCGATGCGAATGCCGCCAACTCCGTTTGCATGAAACTCACTCAAGTCTGGAAATGAAAACGAACTTCAGAGTCGAGTCGCCTGCGATCAGTTACACTTTTCGCCACTTTAGGACAAGTTTACCACAGCCAATGTTATTTGAGAATCGGGCAACCACCAAATCCTCTTGTGCTTTATTTAAACACACCGAAACACGCGACACAGATTTTACATAATCTCTGCGAGCGTCAACTCAAAATAACATCATATACATTATCCTTCGTCCAAAACGTGTGATACGGCGCTTGAAATCGATTCCCACTTCATCGACGTTTGTTTTCTTTGTTTCTTAAGAGCGACAGTTTGTTCTGTTGGTTAAATTCTGTCGGATTTCTAATTAGATTTCGTGATTTTGTTCATTGGAATCGTCAAAGAGCCTGACAGGTTTATTTTGTGCTATAAATTCTGTCCGACTCTTAAAATAATCATTCAAAACAACAAAAGTAACATTGAGAGCCAGACAGATTTTTATGTGTTTTAAATTGTGTCCGACTCCAAATTGGGATTAAAAATAACATTGGGAGTCTGGCAGTTCATTCTTCGCTTAAATCCTGAATAATTCGGACTGGAACATCAATCAAAGCATCAAAACTAACATTGAGAAGCCTGACAGTTCATTCTTCACTTAAATCCTGACCAACTCCGAATAAAACATCAATCAAAACATCAAAACTAATTTCTTTTAAATTCTGCCCGACTCCTCTTAAAATAATCACTCAAAACCAACAAAACTAAATCACGTCCAACTCCTAACAAAATTATCACTAAAAACCACATTGAAGAGCCTAACAGTTCATCCTACCGCTTAAACCCTGCCCAACTCCTACAAAACTAAATTCAAATCACTCAAAAAACCCTTAAATCCTGTCCAACTCCTATCAAAACACCAAGATCCCGTCCAACTCCACTAACCCTTCGCTTTTTTCCCCCCCAATATAAAACCGTGCAGAAAACTGCGATCAAATAAAACACTGCCATGTAAATAAATACCTCTACCTCTGACGACACAAATTTCGGACTACGCGACGTCGTCTCCGATTTCAAAGACGCGAAACAGGAGAAGATGCGAAGCGAAAGAAAAAGTTTGCCCGCCTCTTTGCCTCTTTTCTCCGATCAAATTTCAAGTCGCAACGACCAAAATAAATAAATATATATATACACACTCACAAATAAAAAAAAATTGAAAAAAATGCAAAAGCCAACCATAATATTGTACAACGACTATGAAATTATACCATCTTGTTCAGTAGAAGTAATGCTACAATCTGACAAAGTTTCCGCTCATTTGACTCGACCACTTCCGAATCTTGCAGTTTAATTCAAACGCAAAAATTCGACTTTTTGACGAAAAAAAAAATTTCCAAAACGGATCCTCGAGTTTCAGTGGAGCGTCGAAAGAATATATTCGTCGATGATAAAACTTAAACTGGTGGAGGGGGTCAGCGACTGCCAAATCATGTAGCATCGAGAACGGAGACGTGACAGGCGCGCAACCGCCAATCTTGCTCACTCTTTTCAAAGTCAAAGTTAAGCCTCGACACTGTCACTTGAATTTTATGCTCGGCTTCCACTACCCACATTTCCATTTACACTGCAACCCTCTGCTTGTCTACTGTCATCAACTTATGCGTCATTACCGCACGTGATGCCACTTAAACTGCATTCTGCGCATTCTGGCGACGCCATCTTTAGCCACAAGTATTTAGCCTAATGCAGACACTTACCTTTTTTACGGTTTGTGGTATAAACAAATGATTTATCATTTTATCGCCGTTTATTTACGTACCGGCCGTTAGCCGTGAAAATCCACGATCAGAATTTGTAAAATTTCCCGAAAAAACAACGTCTTTACCTGTTCATTTCAATTTAATATTTTTAATTTTAATTGTCGATTTCTTACCACTTGTGCGTAAGTTTGAGGATAATTACCGCTAAAAACCCACAAATTCATTTCAAAATGAATGTATGGATTTTTAACCCTAAATCAACAAAATATTTCATTCCAGTCACCAAAAGCAAAGTAAACAACTCGATGCTTTTAATGAGCCGAAACTCCACATTCTGTACAAATAATAATAAAAAAATTTAAAAAAACACCTTCGCGCCACGTTACCGCCCTCGCACCCCGCGCGATGAGATTTAACGAGATCGCGTTTCGAAAAATTAAAACACACACTTTCAAACTTATTAACACAAACAAATCGAGCGTACAATGCGGTGCATTATGTATCAACGCACGTGTGGGCTTAGGTTTAGCCGACAACATCGAATGACGAATATCGAGTTACGTGAAAACCAAGCTCTCATCACTTGCACGTTATATCTAGAGGATGCTATCGAATGACTCCTACACTAATGAGACACCCAACACTCGCCAAATATCACATAACTACATATAGATTTGATTATTCTATTTATTTCTCCTCCTTTATTATCCTATTTTCATATTTTGTTTCAACCAGACTCACTCTTAGGCCTATTTTTCTCTACTCAAATCAGGGAAATTCGATCCCAACTGAAAAACAAGCCTAAAAAAAGAAAAACAGGATCCTCTCAGCTAATAAACTGGTTATATCATTTGATACTACTCTCTTTTTTATTTTTTATAAATTTTTCTAATTTTTTTTTTTTTATAAATTTTTTTAAAATAAACTCGCTTTAACAAATTCTCCACATCGAAGCTCAAAGATCAATATTCCCCCTATTTTTTTCAAAAGTGATTTTGCAAGTATAATTTTTCGAAAAAAATTGATATAAAAAATGTGGAAAAAACATGAGTTACACACATTTGTGATACTTGATAATGATGGCGCCAATTTCTAATGACAAACACACCGTTTCACTGTCCTGCCCATATCCTTCATGAGTTATGGCCCATCCCCGACACGACATACGCAGCGGCCCGACACACCCACGCAGAGTCCAGGGGAGATGAGGAGGGGCAGTAGCAAGGAGGAATCGCGCATGCCTATTATAGACGTTTGGGCGGCCAGAACAACGTACACCAATGGATCGATGGAGGTGCTTTTGTTCGTCCAAATTTTCGGAGATAAAATCATTTTTTAATGAATTTTTCAGTTTTTTTTTTTTTAAAGGAAAAAAATTTTTTTTGTTTGTATTTTTATCCTTTGAGCAGTAAAACTGATGGGGAGAAACTTACCACATGGCTTTGATGCTCACTTGGTCAACCCCCAGATCTCTCGAGGGTGCTATTCAATTCCCACGTTAGTCACCTTTACGCATTAATCCACGCCATTTGTTATTTCACCACTTTCCTAACAAACCATTCCTCACGTGACGTCGCAACCAAAAATCACTAAATCCCACAAAATGACACATTTCTCCATCACAACATCGAAACTTTCCAACTCGACCAACTCGCACCACGTGACACTCCAAAATAAACCAAAAAACGAAAAAAATTTGAAAAAAATCAAAAATCCCAAAAACAACAAACAAAAATTTGTGCATCAAATTGAGAAATTTGAAAAAATCAAATGTTTTATTTACCTTGATGTCGCTCTCATCCACTGGTTCCCGTTTGATGAGCGGCGGTGATGTCTCCTCCTTCTGCATTTCCTCCTCGTTCATGGCCGACAAACTATCTGCGCTCGGAGCTCGTAAAATGGAGCTGCCTGAAAGTCGAGACAATAAAATATCGTCCGTATCTTATTTCCACAAGCAGAGACATGCTATCACATAGCAGCCACCATATTTTTTTCCCCCACTTACTTCCTGTTGCGCATGCGCCGAGCAACGCTTGCAGACGAAAGAAAGCTTTGGCAAGCGAAAACGAGAAAAGGGCGGACATGAGTTTTCATTTGGTGAAATGTTTTGATGCGTAGCGAGCGAATTTTTCACGACGCACTTTGTATAATGAGAAATCAATGATGCACACAATGAATTAATAATGTGCTCACACAGTACTAAAACGGTCATCCGGGAAATACGCGAAAGGATTGACTTCGATATTTGTCACACCCAAACTTTTTTTTTTCAATTTTCTAATTTTTTTTTTCTATTTCAAAAATCAAATTTTTGAAAAAAAAAATTTTTTTTCTAAATAAAAATTTAAATTTCATTTGATTTCGTATTTTCCACTTCCCTGATAAATAATGTATTTTCTGTATTGTTATCAACACCGGCGCATGCGCAAGGAATTTTCCCCCCGTGCGCTAAGACACTCGTAATTAGGTGACAAATCAGTCTCAATCTAATTTACTATTGAGAAGGCTATAAATCGATTTAAGAAATGAACTTACTTCATTATGAGTGGAAGAGTGCGTTTCGTTTCATCTGATTAACCGTCGCTGCTGCTCGTTCATGTCTCGCTACTCAGGATTGATGTTAAACGTTGTATTGAATCCTGCAGTAAATAACAAGTTCACGCTGCTGAATCAAAGCACGAACTGCCAAGTCAAATGCATCGACCTTCCACTAAATTAGGCTTAAACACATATGGCAGGTTTCTCGCTGCGCTGAGTGGCATCTAGCGGTTGGTTTCTTAAATGTTTTTTGAAATAAAGTTCGCGCCATAACGTCAACGATCGCTGACTTTAATCTGTTTTTATTAGTAAATCTCGATCTTATCGCGGATTTGTTTTATTAGGTGGAATAATGAGGTTATTATGTATTGATTGTAATAAAATAAAGAATTTTTTTTTATTTTTTTGTTTCGTAATTTCTGAGTTTCATAATTAAATATAAAGGGTTAAATTTGAATTTAGGGTTCAACTAACTCTCGCTAGACGCCACCGATGAACTGCTGGCAAAGCAGACGCTCATAAAAAATCTCATTTCTTCACGTGTAAAGCTAGGTTCACACTTGTGTTCGCACATAAAAAGAGAAGTAAGACGAAGTTAACGCATTAGTTCTCATTTGAGTTACCCCAGGCATGGATTTTACTACTGATAGTCAGATCGACCTTGCTATAACTCAAACATCAACTACTTCTCCCTACTTCTCTTACTTCAACTTCAAGTGTGAACCCAGCTTTACACAATAAAATCCCATCATTCCCCTAATAAAATGATGTTAAATTTTAAAAAATAAACCGAGAATTAAATAGGTTTTCAATGATATAACAAAACATTAAAAATCTCCCTTAGCAACACGATAAAAGTAATCGCACTAAATACAACCCCGGATTACCTCAGGTACACACAATTCCTGTAGGTATAAGACTTATTGAACTTATCTCGCGTGTCAACAATTCCCAGATCTCACAGATAGTCGGCTCTCGGCTCAAAATGTCAACTAACTCTGCGAGATAAAGGTAGAACAGTAAACACGAAGCTGTGATTCAAGAAACGTCCAATTTCGATACCTAAACTGATTTAGAGAGATAACTTTGCCAAATTGATGCGTTTTTGATTGAAATTGAACACGCGCACAGCAGATGATCATTTATTGTTGCGGCTTACTTCAGCTATCAGTCACTTAACTCAATTTCCGCACTTTATCCGCTTTCTTTATTTAGTTTTCACTGCAGGATGCGGTTTGACGATATACTCAAGCACTTGGGTGACTTTGGTACTTACCAAAAACGAGTTTATTACTTGGTTTGTATACCAATCATTTTTTCTGCCTTTCATAAACTCATATGGGTGTTCCTTGGAGCTGTACCGCCTCACAGGTAAGTGGGAGCTGAGAATTGAAGTTGGGTTGGTGATTGTCATAATACTGTGTGTAGATGTTTAATACCTCAAGATGATGCGTCCAATCCGAAGTATGATATGCCTGCTAGTGTTCTGAATCTTACTGTTCCTTGGGATGAGAAGAATTTGAGATGGAGTCAGTGTGAGATTTATAATATAAACCAAGTTGATGATTATACTTACTGGTATGATGAGAGTGAAGGGCTTGTTTTCGACTGCGAGGCTACCGTTTATGATTTCTCACAGTATAAGTCGACGGTTGTGACTGAGGTATGTTGTTCATTTCTGTTAAAGCTGGTTGCACCAACTAAGTTGAGCGTTAAACTTAGTTTATCCTATATTGTTAATGTGTAGTAATCTAAGGTTAGCGCCAATGATGTCTGAGGTTGGTGCAACCTTACGCAGCTTATGTCTTTGGCAACCCTAAGTGTTTTGATGAACACTTTGGATTGCCAAAGACATAAGCTGCATTCAAAAACTAAAGTTTTTCTTTAGTTTACAGTTTGTTTACAGCACTTTCAATACAAATTGCAATGTAAAGTGACGTAATTAAGCATAAAACTGAATGGAAACTAGGTTTAGTTTAGTTTTTGAATAATATAGTCTAAGAAAAGAAAACACAAATTTTGCACATTGTGCACTAAATTAGATAAAATCTATAGAAATCAGCAGCTTTCATTGATTATTAACACCATTCTGTAGATTTCCTCCAGATTCATTAATAAACCTCTTAAAAGTCTACAGATGTTTTTCACTGAGTGCTTTTCTGATTCCAGTACAACTTAGTATGCAGTCGAAATTGGTTACGAGCAATGGCTTATTCATTGTATTCTGTTGGAGAAATAATGGGAGCTTTGGTCATTGGTAGTGCATCGGACAGGTAAAGCTAATTAGGAAAGATCTCAATAGCTTATATCAATTCTCGACGATCCTTTAGGCTTGGAAGGAAGAAAGTGTTATTTATTTGCCTTGTTGGAATTACTGCAGCTGGAATTTTGGCTGGCACAATTAAATCATTTTATGCATTTGTTGCCTTCCGGTGTATAGTCGGTTGTTGTGCACAAGCCATCATTCTGTCAAGTTTTGTTCTAGGTTAGAAGCTCACCATGTCTAAATTCACTTTGTAATGTTTTTGTAAACTTCTAGGATTGGAATTTGTCGGTCCCTCCAAAAGAGTATTTGCTGGAATGTTTTGTAACTATTTCTTCGCATTCGCTTATGTTATAATGGCCGGTCTTGCTTATTGGATCCGTGACTGGGAGTACCTCCAAATCGCAGTTTCAGTGCCATCCATTGTACTTTGCATTTGTTTAAAGTAAGTGGGAAGTTGATTTTGGCAATGTACTAACTAACACCTGTTTTATAGATGGATTCCTGAATCTGCCCGGTGGCTTATTTCAGTGGGAAGAACCGACGAAGCACTTGCAATAATCCACAAAGCTGCTAAAGTCAATCGAGTCAAGTTACCTCCCCTTACTGTTGATAATGTCTGTTTAAAATGTAGAAATTAAGCGACAAGTTTATAATTGAATTTCTTTCCAGACATCTTGGGGGAACAATACTCAAAAGCAAGCATCGTTTTTAGATATAATAAGAAATTCATCAATTCGAAAAACAGTTTTTGTGATAACTTATGGCTGGTTAGTATTTGTTGCTGTTGAAAGATCCCCTATAGCATAAGGATATCCATAGGATGTCCCATAAGATGTCAATGGAAATTTGCATTGTGACAAGGTTTTTTTGTTTTAGGTTTGTAAACAGTTCTGTATATTATGGACTTTCACTCAACACATCCAACTTGGGTGGAAATGATTATCTTAACTTTTTAATTGCTGCTCTGGTCGAGTTTCCAGCCTACACTTTATGTTTGTTTACAATGGATTACCTTGGTAGAAGATTTCTAATCTGCAGTTGCATGATGCTGGCAGGAGTATGCTTGATGGCCACAGGCTTAATTCCCCCTGGTAATAAAATCTTCTGAAAAATGATGTAGTTAGCTCTGAAACTGAAGATAATTATTTTGATTTCCATTTAGACATGACTAATGTGATAATTACTATGGCAATGTTGGGTAAATTTGGCATTTCAGCTTCATACGGTGTCATTTTCGTCATGGCTGCTGAATTATATCCAACTGGTTTACGAAGTGCAGCTATTGGTATAAATTCAGCAGGATCAAGAGTGGGGAATATTGTAACTTCATTTATTCTCCTACTAGTAAAAATTATAAACATTGAGGGCCGTTTGCACGAACCTCAGTTAGAGCTAATTTTAGATTTCTACACATTAACAGTAAAGGATAAACTAAGATTAACGCTTAACTGAGGTTGGTGCAACTGGCATTAAATAGTTGCAATTAACATTTACTTATTTCTCCAACTTAGGATGATTATTGGAAACCTCTTCCATTTATAGTCTTAGGTGCAATGTCTTTATCTTCTGGATTACTTATTTTGTGTTTACCTGAAACAAAAGGTAAATTAATGCCTGAAACAGTGGAGGATGCACAGTACAACAAGTAAAAATTATATTTAAGTGTGTTTGTATACTGTGAATAAATGTATTGCATCATAACAGGAAGACAATCAAGAAAGACCATCAACATGAAAATGGAGACGACAAAGAATTGGAAATTCTTAGAATATCAGAAAGAAATAATAGTATATAAAGTTTAAAAAAAATATAGAAATAGTAAAACATGTTCATTGACATTGACTGTTATCATTCTGGGTCAGATATCTTATTACACGAAGAAAAAACCGAATTACACAAATCAAAATATTTACAGAAATCAAACCCTCCAAATAAAATTAAAGAAATATAAGTTTTAAAAACCCTTAAAAATTAATTTTCAATGTCACAA
>JAQIXT010000632.1:0-27913 GCA_034700445.1 Stenotaenia linearis | reverse complement strand
GCTTGTAGCGTCAACCCGCTTATAGCGTCAATTTCGACCCGGTCCCTTGATTGACGCTATAAGCGGGTCCGACTGTAATTTTATTTAATTATTTCACTTACCGAAGACTAATATAATTCCGTGAGCTGTTCCTATGGCAATAAACGTTCCTGCAGCCATTGCAGTAGGCATTCCGGCATTGACGCGATCCTAAATAATTAGAAAAATAAAATTGCTTTGCATTTGAAAGCAAATTTTAAGAAATATTCAACTTACAGCTGCTGAAACGAGTTGAACGGACACTCCTTTCAGTATCACATGACGAAGAATCGACCCGTGCAGAAGCTGAGGACTTTTTCTCATCCTATATTAAATACATTAATTTTTAGAATTCTCAAGTAAAGAAATATAGTTAAGAAATTACCGTCTGGCATCTTTTCTTCCTCTAGAATCGGAACTGCTAACTGAAACAACTGATAACGTATCACCATAAGTGTCTTGAAATACGGTTGTTGTTGCTGGGAGCTCCTCATCGCTCTCAAATTCCTCATCAGGCTCGTTTAGGATGCTTTCTAAGGTCGGTGGATTTTCCACAGGTGGGATTTCATATTCCGTATCATCCAACTATAGGATACAGCAAAATTATTATTGCTTACTAGCTTAATATTACGGTTTATTATTCTTACATCTTCTAAATCCAATTCTAGCTGTTCAGAAGATAAATTAATTGATGCGGAAGAAAAGGAATCAGACCTCGAGTGAAAACCACCCCCTACTACATCTGATTCCGCCATTTGTTTATGTCAGTTAGCGACATCTCGGGAGAATAGCAGTGAATGACTAATCCGTTGCTTAGATACTGATACAAAACCGGATGTAAACTTCCGGTTTTGTTTACACAGAATCCATTTTATTTTTTTTAAATAAATAAAAGCTAAACTTTAAAACGTAAAACAAAGCAAATTTATTCGAACTGATGTTCTCTCATTAGTTTAAATTTCAAGTTCACTATGGCAAAAAAGAAGGAAGGCCCAATTCAGGTAATAAAGTAAATAAATAAATAAAAATAATTGGATTATTCCGCCATTTGTTTATGTCAGTTAGCGACATCTCGGGAGAATAGCAGTGAATGACTAATCCGTTGCTTAGATACTGATGTAAACTTCCGGTTTTGTTTACACAGAATCCATTTTATTTTTTTTAAATAAATAAAAACTAAACTTTAAAACGTAAAACAAAGCAAATTTATTCGAACTGATGTTCTCTCATTAGTTTAAATTTCGAGTTCACTATGGCAAAAAAGAAGGAAGGCCCAATTCAGGTAATAAAGTAAATAAATTAATAAAAATAATTGGATTATTCATTTACTTCTAGTGGGACATAACTTCAGAAGAAGAATGGCAGGAGTTACTTAAAAAAGACGGTCTTTGGCGTAATAAAAATAAATCTACATTTGTTAATTAAAATTCTTATTAATTTATTCACTTTAGTTGTTGATGTTTATCGAGATTGGAGCGGACCTTGTATTTGCATTCAATCAATGCTGAAAAAAATTAAAACTGAGATCGAGGATGAGATTCTTCAATTTGCAATGGTTGGCAGATAACTTTTAAACATTAAACTTACTTTTAATTATTATTTTCAGGCCCCGGCAGATAAAATCGAACAATTGGCACCTTTTCGCGAAACTTGCGAACCTCAATGGCTGTTTGTGGCAGTAAGTAGTTTAAAATAACCTTAAAAAATTTATCACAAACTTTGTTCATTCAGGGCGGTCAATTTGTTGCGTTTATAAAAGGTACCAATGTCGTCAACTTGATGGATTTGATTAAAGCTGAAGTTGTGCAGGAACGAGCGGTTATGAGTGGAAAAGCGACCAGGCGACTGGTAACTTTGATGTTGACAAACTAATAATTTATGTCAAATGTTTGTTTGTTGTTGTAGGCTACGAATTTCAATTAAAGTTTGTTGAAGAAAATGTTTTCCTAATTACTGTTGTATGTAACTAACTGTATATTTTTAGAATTAAAATCACAAAATTGCTGATCAGTTTGTTTAAATTTACTTTTTGAAGAAATCAATAAACATGAGAATAAATAATGAAGAAATTCATTTGAAAATTACAGGTTAAAAATGTTAAGTCGTTGACGAAAACTGTGAAAAGTATTTTGGATTTGGAAAAAGAACAAGTGGAGATGAAAAAGATTTTTGGTATGAAATTAAAGAAAGAAATTTCAGATTTACAACTGATTTCATTTACTTTAGTGAATAGCATTCATAAAATAAGAGACATTGCCAAAATCAAGCTTACAGCTAAAGGTAATTACTAATAATATCAAACGGTAATGAAATTTGTAATAAAAATGAATATAAACAGATCTATTAGGAAAATCATACACACTTTCAATTATAAAACCGGACGCGGTTCAAGCGGGAAAAACGCACGCAATTTTGCATGAAGTAATTCGTTTTTAAGCAAAAAATTAAATTTCTTAATTCCTCTCCCAAAAAAAATTTAAAAAATAAAATAAAACTTAGCTTAAGGAAAACGGATTTCGTCTTCTGCATCAACAAGAACGAGTTTTAACCGACGACGACGTGGGAGAAATCTACAGACTCGAAAAAAACTACGTAAGAATTTCACCAACAACCCAAATTATCCAAAACTAAATTAAATATACTTAAAAGAACTACGCACTCTTTGGTCTCGCTCGACTAATGACGCACGGACCATCGATTATCCTCATTTTGACTTCAATCCAACCGAACGAAGACACCGTTGAAAAGTTGAGACTCATCTTAGGTCCTCCCAACTCAACCATCGCCAAAAAGGATTATCCAGCGAGTTTGCGCGCTAAATTCGGTACGGAAGGCTTCAACAACGGAATTCACGCCAGTCAAAGCAAAGCCGCGGCTGAACGGGAATTAAATCTCTTTTTCCCCGGTGTCACCGAAGAATTAGGCGACGGAGTTTCTCTTTCGCTTAAACCACTAAGCAATATTGTCGAATACGCATTAATCATGGTCAGACCTCATACAATGGCCAATTTTCATTTAGGTGAAATACTATTAATTGTTGTTAAATGGAAATTAGTTTTGATTTGCTTACAGAAACGATATTGGGGTCTTTCGAGCGAGCGAATTTAAACATTCTCGCTGAGAGTTCGATCAAATTCACTCCTGATAATATAAAAGAATTTTATAAATACACACCAGCACCTCGACTCAAAGAATGTTTACTCAGTGGACTTACCCACTTGGTCGTTATAGAAGGAAGTAATTTATACAGTGGACGTCTGTTTCAAATCTTTGGTCCCGATTTGGCATCTGAAGCGAGGAAAAAACATGAAAATTGGTAACAAACTGAATAAAATGATTAAATAAATGATAAATTTTATTTTATTTAAACAGTTTGCGAGCGATATACAGCAAAGACGACAAAAGTCCATCCGCATTTCACGTGAGCGAATCACAGGATGTAGCCGATCATGAAGTTCCGATATTTTTTCCTCAACTCTCCCTCGAGCTTCAACAAATTCGCAACATCCAATTCAAAACCAGCAAAGTAGACATCAAAAGAACGTATTCAAAACTCAAAAAAATGCAACAAATAGTCGTTATCGTCTCCCCGAAAGCGATACAAATCCACAACGTCGGTACGCTGCAAAACAAACTTGTAAAAAACAACTTAATGAACACCAATTAACTATTACAGAAGAAATTGTAAACTGTTTCAAAAACGCTCGCTTCACAATCTACGCACAGAAACACGCAGTTCTGTCTCACGATCAAGCGGCACAATTTTTAAAACCCTTCAACGACTTGTACGTCTATCCCCGAATGGTCAAAGATCTTTTAAAGTAATTTAATTATTTAATTACAATTTTTTAAAATTTACTCTAAATAATTTAATTTTTTCTTCAGCGAACCGTCAGTGATTCTCTGCATCTTGTGCGAAGAAGCAATTAGTCGGTTAAAAGAGTTCCTGGGTCCGTGGGATCCGCTAAAAGCCAAACGTTACGCACCGAAGAGTTTGCGCGCAATTTACGCCACTCAAGAGATTTCTCCTTTCTACATGACTGAGAAACCGGAGAGTTTGACGACGGATGTTAAAATGTTTTTTCCCGAGTTGTTGTTACAAACGTCGAGATTAGCTGTAACGACTTTCCCACAGCATTGTGTCGTTTTTATTAGTCCGTACATGGTACAGAAGTACAAGACTAATTATATACTCCAGTTGTTCGACGAAGATGAGATTCCGATCGTTTTAGATCGATTCGTGCAGTTCACGCCAAATATGATTCACGATATGTATTTCATTCATCGAACGGCTATAATTTGGAATAGAACTGTAAAGGTTTTAACCAAGTAAATATTCATAAAAAAAATCAGATTTACAATAAATTTAATCATTGTTATTTTTAGTGGTGAAATGCTCGTATTGGCTATTTACATGACCGATGCAGTTCGGCAAGTAAATGACAGTTTGGAACATGGAAGGTAGTTATTTTTGAGTGTTTTTGTATTGTGTTGATGTTTAACGCTGTTTTAGATTGGCTACTTTGTCTATAAATTGTAAAGATGCCATTCACATGCGAGCGAGCCTCGACGTAGTTGAGGCGAGGAAAGAAATGGAAATGTTTTTCCCAAGAGAGACCGTTATAGCTATGATTAAACCTGATGCGTATTTAAATCACAAAGGTAAAAGAGAGAATTCTCTTTTCTAAAATCTAACTTCGGGTTCTCAATTAGAAAAAATTCTGCAAATGATTGCGAATGTCGGTTTACTGATCGTGGGCCAGAGTGTTGAAAAATTGACCGAAGAACAGGCAATGACATTCCACGCGCACCACTCTAAAGAATCGTATTTTCTACCGCTCGTTCAAAATTCAGCGAAGTAAGTGTTTGTACTGACAAACTTCTTAAATCAAATTTATTTCAAAAGGGGAAAGGTATTGTTACTTGCCTTGAGCGGCTTCTCTGCCGGAATTGCATTCGAAATGCTGATGGGTCCCAAGGATCCTGCAGAAGCAGCCCTTTCTGCACCAAAGACGTGAGTTGTCCGCTTGTAAACACGTAAATTAAAAGGGTAATCTTTAAATTTCCAGAATTCGAGCTCTGTTTGGAAGAAACATCATTGAAAATGCTGTTGATTTATGTACAGATCCTAGTGTTTTGGATAAATTATACTCAACTCCTGCAGGTCGTCCAGTATCTTTATCCACTGCTGCAATTGGGCACGCTATCAGCATTGCAGCTTAAGTAATTATTTTTTAAATGTAAACTAAATTTCAAAGTGAAATAAAGACAACCATTTTGTATTTTGTGACGCTGGCGCCACGTTAGTTTGAAACTTTATAATTATAAAAGCGAATGACCAAATTTACAGTTTCTTAAAGCAAAATGAAATATTTCATTTCTGAATGAAATAAAGTAAAATAAACGCATTAAACTTATCAAAATAAATAAAATTTTATAAAAACTCCAATTCTCTTTCGATTCCAACGAATTTGAGTTGCTCAGTTGGACCATATCTTGAAGAAAATAAATAAATTAACATCAATTCTTTCACTTAAACAAAATAACTTACCTGTAATCAAAAAAGAGTTCTTCACCAGACTGAATTGCTCGCTTAGCAAAAATACCAATGCGATGATCGCCATTAACCATCATAACTTTAGCGTAACAATTTGGGTTAATGGAATGATTGGCAAAACGAATTTTATTGCCTTTGCGAGTTGCATCGACGACAAAATCTGAATTTCGATTTCAGAAATTAGCTCTTGATATTACCAAAGAATATTACTGACCGTTGTTTAAATTAAAGAGAAAACTGCACATATATTTATCGTATACTTTTCCTCTGCGATCTGCTTCATCTTGAGAAATAATCTAAAAAATGGCAATAAATTAAGTTTTTTAATTAAATTTTTTTAAAAAAAATTTAATTTACCTCTCCACAATATTCAGAAATAAATTCATTCTTTTGAGCAGTTTCCTTTAAAAATATCCCCCATCCAGCAACATCGGATGGAGCAAGCAGTAAATGCTGAATTAAAAAAATATAAAATTACATAACAAAAACAATGTAAAGCAGTAAACTTTACCTTGCGAAGCCCTCTCTGAACACTGACATTTTTGCACGATATATTTTTAACATCAAACTGATCTAAAATAGAAATACCAAATGAATTTTATAACTTTTTGAGTATTTTGAAATCTTACCCGCTCCACAAGTTTGACAGAGGTCAGGGTCACATTCACGAACCGCCAAGAAACATGGACACTGTTTTGTATTGCATTGAGCCTTGCATCGACAACCGGGGAAACGATTTTGGCCTAGAAATTACGTTATAAAACAATTTTTACGCACAAACAAATTGTTTCACTTACAATCAACGCTGCACTGGCAAAACTTTTCGCAAAAGTTCTGAGCCAGGATGCAGACACACTGTTGATCGCACGGTTGACCTGGATGGTGGCATGGTGTGTAATTGTAAACATGGTTAGAAGAATTATCTTTTTTAAGCTGAATTTTCCGGCAATGCATCGACCAGAGCCTAAAATCGTTGGATTTATTTACAAAACTGCTTTGAATTTATATTAAACAATCGTACCTATGTTTCTTCTTCTTTTTTCGTGGCGGTGTGTGATCTCTGATGCTCTCCTCTTGCGGAATGTCAGCAGCTTCCTTCTGGGCAAAGCGATAAATCTGAACAAAAAATTTATAAAAAAATTTTCTGCTAAAACGAAAAACTTCTTACTTGTTGACAAGTTTTCATGCCCATAATAACGGCGATGGCACAATAATTATTATAAAATACTTTGTGTAAAACTCGAAACAACGACTGCTCGGATCCGGACCATCCCATCTCGGCCCCTTCAGTAATCTCCCGACTAGTGTTTCTCAATGGATCATAAATGACGAGCGAAGACGAATCGACTGTGGATGACTGATGCACACTTCCGTTGTCGTCGGAAGTAGTTTTTGACTGTTCGGAAGAACTCTGTTGCAACTGATTGGTGTTGCTCGATTCAACTTTGGAGTTTTCTGTAAATTATTCAATTTACAATCAAATAAATATAATAAAATTAAATTTTACCTTCATCACTATGCTTCTCTGATAAGTGTAAGCTATCATTGCTATCTTCGCTACTCGCTTCATTTCCACTATCAGTGGAGGGCTGTTTTTGTACTTTGCAGCGATCATTCTCCATTTCAGCTTCTTGTTTAATCCTTTCTGCAGCCTGTTGGGCCAATCTCTCCTTCACACCATCCTTAAATCGACATTAAATCAAAAATTACTCCTAAATCCAATTACAACACAACACTTTACCATATGCATATAACAATCCTCTCCACACGGTTCATTCTCAGGTTTCATATCAGGTACTTTACGCTTCAAATTGCTCGGCGACGGATGAGTCGCTGAAATTCAAAAAATCACACTTAAGTCACTACCATCACCAAAAATCACAAACACACGCATTCCAAAATGGCCACACTTCCATTAATCGAAAATACATACCAACAAAACACTAAAATAAAATATAAAATCAGTTTCTAAGTCGTTCTAGTTAAGAATAAAACAGCCACACTCGTTATTTTTTAAATATATTTTAGATATTCACACTACATGCATCGATCTCGCGTTCCAAATTGTGGACACACTTACCTACGTGTGCATCGCTTCCCTTAGTGGCTGCGTGAGTAAAACATACAGAAAGAAAAAAATAGCAGATCAAGAAAATAAAGGATAATGAAACTTATCAACAGAAACACAAAACAAACATTTAAAATATGAAACCAAGTACCCATCTACTCTTTCTCTTCCTATCAAACACCTTTCGAAACTCATCAAAACCCAAATTTAAATAAACTTTCAAAGAACTAAGTCACTAATGCTTAAATATCAACGTGCACTAAACAAACAATACTGTATTTCCTATCAGGAAATACTGTATAACTTAACTAATGACAACATTAAGCCAATCCCAAGCGAAGATTTCATGTCACCTCGATAATTTCAATTTGAATTCATTAAATTACGTCGAATTTGTTGGTTTGAGTGCAAAGGAGGGGGAAAATCGAGGCAACATCTAAATTGCAAAACAATGAGCCACGAACATGGGTGAATCGTGACCAACCTAGGGTATTCCAGTCACAATCGGAAAGCTCTCGCTTCTTGCGAAATTTCTTGCCACTCTTGTGAATTCCTAATAGAAAACAACCAGGGACACAACAGTCACAAGACAATTATTGACCACTTTTATCTCCTTCCCCTCACTCTCTAACAAAATGTAATCCAAATGCAATACGATACTATGTTTCCATTGATAATTTACTAATTATTTACGTGTTTATAACACCAATGTGTCTGGAACGAAAAAGTGCATTAAAGTTTACAAGTAACTTGTTACAACTTACGGTGAAGAAAACAGTCGTATTTAAAACAACGGCGACAAAAAAGCGTGTGAAACGAATGCATCGTTTGTTCGCGTTGAACCGACTGAGCGTTGGGTCCGTCGATGTTCGGGGTGCATTCGGGGGGTAATGCATTGGGGTCACTTCGTTCGGTCAATTCTCTGTACCTGAAGGCAATTTAATGTTGATTAATAACGATTTACAAAGAAAAAATAATTAAATTTAAATCTTACTTTTCTCTTTGTTCTTCAGGTGTTCCTTTATCAGGAAACATGGCTGCGATTGCTTCGAATATTACATTTGATGGGAATTTTTTTGGTCCTCCTTAAAAAAATTAATCAAGGTCAATTTCATTTTTTTTCATAATTTATTTTAAAGTCAACTCATACCTACACTGCTTGTTTCCTCTGCATCTTTTTTACTTTCCTTGCCTTTAGACTTTTTTTCCTCAATTAACTCTTGAAAATTCACCAGCGAATTAACCAAATCCACAAAAATCTCATCGTTAATAAATCCTCCATCACGATCTCCGTGCACTTTCCCATCGTAATTTTTTATCAGTTCTTCTATGAAAGAACCGTCTTGGTCTAAAACTTCATCTCCCATGTACGGAATGTTGTGCAAAACAGTTTCATCCTCAACCATAAAATTTTGTTGTAACGGTGCCCATGTGTACATGAAAGGTACGGGCGTAATGGCATTCATTGTACGAACAGGCACGGTTTGAACCTCGCCATTTGGACCTTTAACTGCACACTGAAAAAATGTGCTGGTTTGTTGAATCAAAACAAACTTCTTAACTTTTATTTTTACCTTTCTCAATACTGGAAAGTGGGTAGGGGTTTCGGGGATGCACAAGGCAGCAGCTTTGCTGTCGTTATGTGTTTTTTGCAGCAAGTCAGTTTTTTCATTAATGTATTTGCGATTAAACGCAAACGCAGCCTGATAAAGTATCAATGAATTGATGACACGCTATTTACACATAATCAGTAAACATACCTTAACGCCATCAGCTCTTTTAAAGCGTTTAACTTGTCTCAATCGCATATACTCCGATTTAACTCTTTTCCTCCACTCCATCGTTACATGTGCTGGTGGTTTCGTGTCGGAAGCAAATGCCGACCTGGAATTAATAATCGAAATTTTTCTAGTTAGTCCTCTTTCCTCTTGACCGTTATAATTTCTATATCAAGGCTCGGTAGAAAAGTAGGCTTCATGTAACGAATTTAGATGAATTTTGATCTTGAAAATAAAGTAAACAGTTCATATTTGCACTTTTTTGTGTGAACAAAGGCAGTTTTAGATGCATTGGCTTAGTACACAAGGGAAATGCAAAAATGCAGTTTCAGCTTGAAAGCGATGTATTTGAATTAAATAACTTACATGGCATCTTTCGAGTGTCCAACCGATGATGTACTTCTTGTACACATCCGACCACCGACCGCTAAATTCATTATTGCCAGGTACACTACAATTAACCATAGAAAATAAAAGACATTCACCCTTTATGATGACGTCATGAGAAAATACATTTCGTTCCAATATTTCGTACACTCAAAATGACGTCAGCCAATAGAAAATTTTAAAGAAAATTCATGAAAAATGCGAATATAACTTGAACTTAAATCATACTAAACTAGTTTGTAGGCAAATGAATAAGAAAAATATTTTATTTTCGTAAGATTTAATTGCTTCTTAAATGATTTACAAATTTCTAAAGTTTGTTTTGATAAGTAGTAAAACACAATTTCAAAAAAAATTAATTGCACATCAAAAAACCGAGTTATCAACAGAAAAATTTTATTTCCGATTTCATGTGCAGATTAAGAAAACAAGAGGTTTACATTACGATTAAAAAAAAAATTATTCATTAGCATCAACTTTCACAGCTTTCGATGGCTTTTCTGATTCTTCGCTTTCAAGTTTCCGTTTTTGTCCCGCTTCAAGAAGAAAAAAAAATCTCAGTATAAATAAAATCGTCTTTAAAAAATTATTCTATTAAAGAATTACCTGACTTAGAGCCGTTTTCTGTGTCGCCAGTTTTGACTTCCTCAATTTCATTATCTGAATCGCTGTCAAACTTTTTACTTTCTAAATAAACGAATATCAAAATTATCATTAAGATAAAAAATTCTTCTAAAAAATAAAAAATTTCTAATTACTTGGCTTATATGTTTCTCTTTCTTCATTGTCCCTTTTTCGTTTGCTCTGCCTATTATCCCGCCCATATCGTCCTTTTCCTCTTCCCCACGAATTTTCACCTCGACCTTGTCGTTGATTTCTGCGACCTAATATAATAAACAATATAACATTAAAAAAAAAATTTTTTTTTAAATTACTTGAAACAAACCTTTCATTTTCTTCATTAAATCCTTAATTTTATCCCAATATTCAACTTCTTCGTCCCCAGCTAAAAGCCGACTTGTAATTTCAGCGTTTCTAATTTCGACTTTTCCATCGTTCGCTTCTTTTGCTTTTTCTAAAGCAATTGGAGCCATACCCTCTTCTTGGAAACGAATCCACGCCTAATATAAATAATTTATTTATCCAACTATCCACAATACATTAGCGTTTAGCAATTACCTCTTTGTCACCGCGACTGAAATCGACCCACGCAACTTTAGCATGATCGTCAAAAGCCTCTTTGATATCCTCCCGCGATGTGTCACTTGAAAATCCAGTAAGATGTAAAACACAATCTTTTTTCATCTCGAATTTAAATTCTTTGCTTTCGGTTTGCGCTTCAGCTGCCTCTTTCTCTCTGTTTCAATTACGAGAGAAATTAAATAAAAATAAAAATTTAAAAATTTAAATTAACCCTTACTTCTTTTCCTTTTTATTTTTTTTGGACTCCTTAGATTTCTCTGTTTCTTTAGCTTTCCTTTCAGAATAATGCTTGCTACAATTTAAAAAAAAATTAGTAAAAGGTTTTATAAAAATACTAAATTAATTATTTACAAACCTTGTTTCTTTAGCCAATGGGATCCCCTTGTAGCAAACGGTTTTATCGTTGAGAAACTTTTCAGCATCTTCTAGTTTCTTAAAAAGGGCAAAAACAGACCCCTAAAATAAAAGAAAAATTAATTTTACTAAAATGAAACCAATTATAAATTTTTCTAAATTACCTTAAACTTCTTATCGTTATGAAATCGTCTCATAAACACATTTTCAACCGATCCATGTGAATCAAAAAAATCAATCAAATCATCTAAACTCGTATCTTGCGGGAATCCTTTCTGTAATATTTTATAAATGATAAAACGTGTCAGACCTTAATTGTTATTTATTAAAAACTTACAGCATAAATGGAACGTGGTTCGTCTTTGAAGTCTTTTTCAGCTGCTTCAGTCACAAGTGGTTTCAACACAGATCTCCGTACTTTAGATCCATCTTCGTGCACTTCCACAAGATTATTAGGCGATTTTTTAATCGCTTCAATAATAAAATCCTTGTCGGTTGACAAAGTCTAACGCAAAAAATTAAAAAATAAGTTTCTTGACTTTTAAAAGTTAAGTAAACAAATCCTTACCTTTAATCGGTTAAATTTCAAAAGTGTCTCCAAGGAAACCCCTACAAAACAAAAACGAATTTAAAAATAAATTTAAACTAAAAGAATTAAATTATCTTACATCCTTCGTCCTCTTTGATCGCTTCCTGTAAAAATTTGTCGCGTCTTAAATTGTGATCGCCAAAATAATACTGTAAAAACAATAATGAGATGAATAACAGAAAAGATGCAACGCGCAATACTAGTGTAATGTCTTTAAAGTTAACATACCTCGATCTGTCGAATGATTTTATCTTCCAAATTCTTTGTCGCAGCGTCTCCGCTTCCATTGTTTTCAGATTTTTCCATTTCGATATACAAATCACAGAAATCGCTTGGAAATGTTGATTTGTTTATGGTGCTTGATCAGGTTACTAACACGTGGTTCTTCAAATGAAACTATAGCTTCGAATGTGATATTAAACTGATTATACGATGTTCGTCTTTTTCTCTGATAAAAGAAAACAATACTTATTAAACTGGAAAATTCATACAAAACATTAAGACGCAAATTACTTACTTTTAAATTCTCCCTGAATAACCCTATGCCGGCAATTGAATAAGATCAACCATCTATCAACAGATGGATGCAGAGGGATACCTTTTATAACAAGCTTGTGTGTTGATCTGTCGCTAGAACAGAAAATTAATGCAGTCTAGCGGCAAAACATTAAACTATAATGGTATAAAATACAATTATTTTATATTAATTTCACAAAATAAAATGTACAGCTATTTTAAATGAAATAAAACATTAAATTTTTTAAAGATATATGTAAAAGGAATTTAATTATCCAACATTAAATTTATTTTTAAGCCATTATTAATTTAATTATTAATTTTTAAATTATTACCTTCCTCCTTTCCTCTTTTGCAAATTACAGAATGACCTACTTAAACTTGTTTTCTACACCTTGGGAGATTATTGCATTACATCAAAGCATTTACTAATTTACACCCTGAAAAACTGTTGTAAATCACTCATGTCACTCCTTTCACAACTCAGTTTAAGCCTTTAAAAGATGTGTTAAACAGACATGTGAAGAGAAGAAGAACCTTATACACTGAAAGTCACCCAAGAGACTAAATTGCTGTCACAAATGATGGATCACTTAAGACTTAGATATACTAATTAAAGGTTGCAAACTTTCCCATGGATTCCTACTGACCACCATCCTTGCTTCTCCTGACTCCACCCATAGCCCCAACACATTCCCAAGAGAATTAAACTAAATAAACAAGCACAATAAACCTTTATTTATACCCCAATTTCACTTTATCTTATTATAATCTTACAAACTCCGCATTCAGCATGAATTTTTAATCAAACCGAAATTGATATTGCCTCGTGCTGCGACGCCATTAGCCGAGATCCATCATCGCACTTAAGATTTATGTTCACCTTAAGTGTTGCAGAGCCATAAAGCTATTAACTGTGTAGACACCCATATCCCTAATAAACTTGACAGCGGATCAGTTCATTCAACTTTTATTTTATTTAAATTCATTATTTACTTCAAAAAAATACAAACATTTAATTAATAAATTTCACACAAATTCAAATCACAACAAACGAGATCAAATATTTACTGCAATCCCTGAGTATTCGTAAAGAAAATATACAAAAATATAAATAAATTAGAGTTTTTCGAACGTAATTTCGTTATCACTGAACGAACTTTGGTTCTTTTTGGCCGCGTGTGTCTTGACGTGTTTGCTCAAATGGTCACTTCGCATGAATCTTTTCCCACACTCTTCGCATGCGAATCTCTTTTCCCCCGTGTGCGTTCGTAAATGGCGTTGCAACTCGTCGCTCCGAGTGAAACTCTTCCCGCAGAAGAGCCAATTGCAAACAAAGGGTCTTTCTCCGCTGTGCCAACGTAAGTGCGCCTTCAGATGCGACGTCTTTCCGTACACTTTGCCGCATCCGGGAACGTGGCAGACGTGTTGCTTCTTCTTTTTCCCTTCCGAAGTCGTGTCTTGGCAGTTCGGGCAGCGACATCGACGACAACGACGCGTGTTGATCACGTTCGGCTTTGACATTAAGTTCACATGTTGGTGTTGATGTTGGAACAGAGATGCGTGGAGGTTCCACCATTCCGGTTGCAAATGCGCCGTGTTCGGTACGTCCAGTGGAGGAGTGTTTGGCAAAAGTGGGTTCGCGGCACCTTAAATAAAAATTTTTTTTTTAGTTTTTTTATTTTTGTTGTAAATTGAAAAAAAGTTTTCGGGATAAAACTCACTTAAATTAAAAACAGGACAAGTTTTTGTTTGAAGAAAGGATTCCAAAGTGTAATGAGAAGCAGCACAGGCCTCAGCGGGGGGCGTAAGCGGGACGTCGTAGTGGGGCAAGGAAGAAAGATCAGTGAGTGCGCATGCGTTCCACGGGTGGTAGGCACCCTGGTGCGCAGTGTGATCAGTAAGGGGCTGGTTGGGGAACCTGCCGCAAGAAGAACTGATTGATGGCAGCTCGTGATGAGGGAATGGCGGTTCCTGCAAAACAAAGAGAAACACATTCAGTGAAAACCAATTTAACCTCAATCCGCATTACCATTCATTAAACTGTTTTAGGGGTCTCTGTAATTACAGAGAGGCAAACCAATTTCAGCTGCCATTAAATGAGATGGAATCAACAAGTTTCACCTACTTTTCAAACCCATTTCACTAATGTTCAAATGTCAAGTTCTTAGAAAATAAAATTAAGCAATGCAGTGTATTTTACAATTCGTTAATAAGGTTGGTCTATTGCAGAGGGATCTCGGATTAAACTCCCTCTCCCCATGAGACTAAATACCAATTGGTTTCAAATTCGGATTTTTTTTCCAAAATAATTCTCACCACAATGCATCACTCCCTTTAACCCCTCTTTTCTCCCCTGGTCAAATCCTAGTTGAATAACATGTGTGAGACTGTGTACTTTAGAAAATAATAGAGATTTAGGAGATCCAAATTTCTAACTTGTAAAATTCCATGTTAACTACAAGTTAGACAAGTCACAAATTTTGATTTGCTAAATCTCTCTAATAAGTTTCACTGCGAGGAAAATATATTTACAAAAATTTACAATAATTAAATTTGTTGTAAAGAACAAATGTGCATTATATCTATTAAATGTTTACAATAAATTTAATTACTGCAAATTTTTGTAAATCTGATTTTTCTTGCATTCTCTATTGATCCCAAAACAGAGCACTTACAAATCAGAGTCTACAATACACAATCCAACATCCTATTTAACCAAACTATCCCTCAATAGCAACAAACACTAAATTAAGTAACCTTGAATACACACAATAAAATTACAACTAAAAAGCAAGACAACATCCTGTACGACCACCGACTAATCACATACAACTCAATAACGATTTCAACACTTTCGCGAATTACAACACTAAATCTCGTGCTCCAAACGACACTCGCACACGTTACCCAGCTCATTACGAATCATCTAACAACACGAGCAATAAACATGCAACCAATTTCAATCAATCCATCCATCCCCAATCCAATTCTCGCACTTAACCCCCAGTTTTACCTGAATGAAATGCGCACTCCTATGCATTGTGGCGTTCATCATTGGGAGAGCAGCTGGGGCCATGCAGGTCTCGGGTTAAGAGCAGACTCAAAACTGATGCCAAATCTTCTTTTCTCCCCCCTCGGAGCCGAGCATGGCCTTTTAAGTAGCCGCCCACCAATCGCGAGCAAGCGGTGCAGGGCAAAAAGAACTTGCTCCGGGTCAAGATTGTGTTGACACTTCAAAATGACACCGATTATCCCCCCTGCTATTACTAGGGGGCGCACAGGCGGGCCAACTATCACCCAAACCCACACCCACCTACCCCTCCCCCAAGGGATGTGCTCCCAAAACCCCATCGCGATGAATGACGGGTAAAATATAGAAAACAAACAAAAATTGATTTTCAAAAAATCAAAAATATTTCTATTTTTGTTACAATTTTGTAGATTTTGTTACAATTTTGATACAATTTTGTTACAATTTTGATACAATTTTGTTAAATCTTCTACAATTTTGTGACAATTTAACTACAAAATAGAAAATAATGGGCACATAAGAATTTACTTTACCTATTGATGAAAGTTTAAACCTTAAAACCTTGAATGACCCCACCCTCCCAGGGGAAAGGAACGGGTAGGAGGAAGGGGCAGCATCAAAGCGCCCGACCACACAAAAGATCGACCCCTGTGTCAATAGGGCCAACTAAAAGCGACAGAGGCGCCATACTGGAAAGAGTTCAATACGCTTGACTTAGCTTCAATCGCATTCCGAATGAATTAATTTTGATTGGTCTTTAAGGGGCCACATAAAAGAAAATAAATAAATAAGTAAAAAAAATCCAACAATTTCATCAATAATTCCTAACCTACAAAAATAAATGAATATCGAACCGGTCACTGTTTCCTTTCTCCATAAAGACGTGATTGTTACCCAACGTGTAGACGCCAGGACGTAACGCGAGTAGGTGTAAAAATGTCGGTGTTGCATTTCAAAACCGCCCCGACTGCACGACTAAGAAAGTGTCACGTGACAACGATGAATTTGGACACCTTTTCCGCCAATTTGCGATCTTTGTTGTATTGTAGCGACCCGTGATAAGCTAGTTAAGATTTCTGTAACGACATAATTTAAATTTAAAGTAAAAAAAATAAATAATTGGATTTACAAAAATATATAATAATTAAATTTGTTGTAATTTAAGGTTTTAAGTGAACATTTTTTGGTAAATTTTGTAAAGTTTTGTTTATAATAAATTACATTTTTGTAAATTTTTGTAATTTTTTTCAGTGCTCGTTAAATTTTGTATGAATTTTTGGAAATTCATATTGTTTTTGGAAATATTGTTTAAATATTTTACAACAAAAGATTTGAACTATAGTTATGTCAGAAGTAAAATTACTTCTGGTTGTATTGTTTTGCACGAGTGAAATTTGCTGATAATATCACGCGATTGCGATTATCTCTTTATAATTGCACGAGCGAAATTTGCGTAATCAAAAAAATTAACATTTTTCAATTAATTTTCATATTTCTACATTTTTTTTATAATTTAATTTCCTTGCACGGTTCTGATTTTGATGTTCCATCACGAGTTTTCCAAAAATAATACCGTAATGAGGGGTCAGTGAAGGAATGACACAGCAGAAACGCATTCATTTATAATTCATCACAAATTCCAATGGTAAAATCTCAATTAACATGAAAAAACAACCAATTTTTAAATTTTAAATTAAAAATAAAAACGACATTTACCCATTTTGCACACCAATCCTTTTAAAACTTTTAATTTTCCATTTTCCTTCCTCATTTGCAACATCTTAAAACTTTTGCGCCAAAAAAATCCATTCAATTATCTGCAAAAAGGTGGGTTTAATTATTTTTAATTTCACGTTCTCATGCTAGAGTTCGCTTACCTGAGGTGCAGAGGGCGGGATTACATTTGATTTGCGCGTGCGTGAGCTGCCACTGCAGGCGCCATGACGGTCGAGCGATTCCCATTGGCTCCCGGCGAGATGTGCCGCCTCTTTTGATTGGCGGAGCGCAAAATGGGTCGCCCGTGTCTGCAAAATGATAACAAAACATTCTAAAATTAACATCGCTTTAATTTCGAAAATCTCGACCAAATCACTCTTTTCGGCCATTTTGAGGGGGAAATAAACTTCCGAACGGTGTAACGACGCTTCAAATAAAGAATTCTTTCGTTTTTCCCGCTTTTCCATTGAAAAATCGATCGTTTTTTGGCAAAAGCGCTTTTCCTCCGTTCAAAATGGCGACGAAAATTGCACGGAACGAAATTAAAACCGACCAATCAAGGCTCTAAGTTTGGCGGAGGCCTCAATTCGTGACAGGTGCTGGCATCTACGTATGACATATGTCAAACTCTCGGTCACGCACACGGCCGCAAACCATTTACAGTGACGTCACGTCAACAATTACACGCACGCATGTCAACGCGGTGGCGCCAACTATCGGAACACAAAAAAACACATAAAATCCCCCAATTCCCTCACACCCAAAACCCCCCAAAAAATCCCAAAACCCACAAACCCCTCCCAACTCCCAACTCCCCCTTCAAACCCCCCAAAAAACCATAAACAAAACCCAAACTCGACTTTCAACAATTCCAACAATTCAAAATCGCACTTGGCAAACCTAATGCTTCCATAATTGTAAATTACACATTCGCAAAACTCCTCCGAGCAGAACGAGTTCAATTTTCGCTTATGTGCAGACAAAGATTTAATTAAACACTAAAAAGCGCAGGAGGAGAGCTCGGAGGAGCTTCTGTACCATCAAAACATTACACACCCACACACCTACATTAACGACAACAGACCCACCCACAGGACACAAAAGAACACATAAACAACGCCCACCCCACACCACACGAGCTGAAAATATAACCAAATTAATCACACCTGAATCAATTACAAAAGGAACAAAGTAAAACTTTTCTCATTTTCCTTTTTTATCGGAGAAATAATTGCGAATGTGACTGAAATTCGAATAAAAATTTTTCATCAAAGTCACATAAATTTGCGGATAAAAAATGAAAAAATGAAAATAATGAAAAAAATGAAAAAAATCTTTCTCGCTTGCAATTTATAAAATTGCGCACATCATTTTTTTTGTTGCTCATCCGACGACTTAGAAACTGACGAGAAAATAACATTAATTTGTCACTCACTGCTGGAATTATATCGAATGTAAAATGTAATATTCAAAAATTATTCCAAACGTTGAAAATTCTCATCAAATTGCATCAGCGAGCACGCGTCCTTAATTCAATGCCCGCACGTCAGATTCGAATAAATATCACAATTCCACTCGTATAAAATCCCAATTACTGTATAATTTTGAAAAAATCGTTTTTTCCGTTTACGAAAATTCTAATTTCTTCGAGCGTCGACGGAAGAATGAAAAATCTTCTTTTTGGCTTTTTCTAATTGAAAAGTATCGTCAAACGGCAGATGACTGGTATTACTGCGTAATTCTGGTTCTAAACTAGCGATAACGGTGATAAATCTCGAAGATATGCTAATCCATTCCCTTCAATTTGGCTGCCATCTTTAAGCCTACACGCCAGGCTCGACCGGCCAACCTTCATTTCACGCATCAATTCGAGCACCAAATCCTTCATAATACACACGTTCAACACACCATTTTTCTTGCAACCGACCTCCGTTTATCAGCGAGGAATCAACTCGATTCTGCATTTTATTTTCACCGAAAAAACGCTAACAATTTCGTCAAACCATTTCCGCTCCCATCGTAATGGCCGACATTATCAACACAAGACTCGCATTTACGTCTACGGGGCTTCTCATTTAAAAAGATTAATGATCTTTCGACCGAGTATTACACAGATAAAGTATAAAAAATAAAAAAAAGGAAAAAAAAAAGGGAAAATCCTACTCTTTGTAAATACATTTCAAAACACGATCGAATTTTTCCTCGTCACTTAAAAATAAACAAAGCGAATTTTCGTTACAAAAAACATTTAAAAAAGATTTAAAAAAAAAATAAAATCGTTATTACATTTAAAACGTTATTTTGTCTTATTTTCCAAACTCTGAAAACAAACAAATAAAATAACAGACAAAAGTCTGGGAACGCCTTATACAAACCCGAGATTTGAACTTTAAATATTCAAATTCAAGACACATTCGTAGACATTTTCCCTTTACAAGGCTAAAACCATTTCAGGAAGATTCTGACAAGTTCCTGACAACCTGATTCAACGACAGGTGTAATTAACCCTTTTCTGAGCTGCTGCCAGCATAATATTTCTCATTAAGTATGCAATCGTATCGATGTTTTAACCCGTCTTTTAATTCTAGTCTTTATCAATCAAAAAAAGCAAAAGAAAAAATATATCCGAGTGACAGGATGCAATTTTACATATTTTGTAATCCCTTACTTAAGATTTAATCGTACGATAATACGATATACACATATACTGCGAATAAACAGAGATTTTCAACATTAGGGCGGTCACGGCTCATTAAACTGCGAGCGCCTTAATGTTTATCATTTTATTCGAAACTTTAGAAAATAATTATAATGACGTTTAATTTCATTACTCGAAATTACACTCATTTTGTAAACTTCCTCGTAAACACGTTCGCTATTAATTTTTATCGCGTTTTAATGCAATTCGAGTTTACAATTTTACATTTCCCATGATCAAATACAGACTTCATCACGTGAATTGCGTGATTCCCGAGCAGTTTCCAATGAAATTATAAAATATTTGCGTGTTTATACCTATTTTTCTCTTTCACTATTTTTTATTTTCATTATAAATATAAAATATGAAAATATAAATATCTAAAACCCGAATTATCGACTCAAACTCGCAGATTCCGAGATAAAATTCGCCGCTAACAAATATTTCATGCGAAAATAACATTCGATATCGCAGCGTTTAGCGAATTTATTAAAATTTCATAAATTTTATTTATTTAATTCAAATTTACGTCTTTATACGTCAGAAAGAGAAAAATAGAACGATAATGATCCTAGAATTCTATTACTTCCTTCATCCCGGCTAAATAGCTAATGAATGAGGATTTTAGAAAACAAGGAAATTAAACCCCAACATTTCGATTTGCCGTTTTCATAAATCATAAGAAAAAAAATAATAATTTTGATTGCATTCTTGCGACCGCCTATTTTCTAGGCTAAGTAATGTAATCATTCTGCGCTCCAATTAAACTTCAATAAATTAACATTCCCTACATTTTTCTAATTAAATCAACTTCAAATTATGTAAATATCACAACTAGAAATATAATTTCATTAATATTCGACTGATATGATGTCCTTAAACGAGGTATCAAGTCATGACGCTTTTAGTCAAAGAGAAAACATTAAAAATGATTTAATCGTTAATAATTGTTAATTTAAATAGATTTCATTACTTCCTCCGGATTTATATTTACAATTTTTAATTCCATTTGACTAATAATACGGCGATTGCTGCTATAATGTCGCAATTTAATCAAAAAAACAACATTTGTGCGACATTTTGATTTTGGTTTGATTGTTAGCAATTGTTAATTTAAATAAATTGCAAATAAAATGTAAAGAATTCATGTTGCCTTGAATTTAAGAGCAATTTGATTGATTTTGATAAACAAAGGAACCGCAGGGAAGAAAAGAGCGAAACAAAACAACAGCTGAAGGTAAACGGCGTAAATTCACAACAGCAACAATATTATCGCAAAATTTATGTGATTTTGAATTTTATATTAATTTCCTGTTTTTCTATTATAGTTACGGTGAGATTAGAAAACACGAAACAACAAAATGGAGACCCCGAGAATTCGGGTTCGAGTAAATGAGTAAATTACACAAAATTGAGGCGAAATTGGCGCAACTTTCTCCAACAGTTTCGAGCAAAAAGGAAATTCCGAGCTAAGAGTCTGCAAGTGGAATAAATAACCGAACATCACCCCCAAACAACTCCCGTTAATAGGCCTATTTTCTCGGAAAATCCGCGCTGCGTTTGCGAACGCTTCACCTCGCCATTTTATTGATCATGTCTAAAAGGTGTAGATGAAAATGTGAATAAAACCGCAATTCTGTGTCGCTTTCGACGTAAAAATCTCTATTAAAAATTGAATTTTGTGCGTTACGATGGGAACACCGGGAAAATTACTGTTTGTGAGTTATAGCCCTTGTACTCTCCGAGTTGTTGGGCAGGTGTAGGGGTTCAGAGGTCAAACTGCCCAACTCATATGGCCCTCGCTAATGATAGGGGTGGCTCGTGCTAAACTACGGTATACTAAACCCCTACGAAGGTTAAAACAAGAGAGAAATACCACAAAACGCAATAAAATTTCAGTGTTTTTCACTCAACTTCATCAAAAATCCTCGAAAAAAAATTTCTTTTAGATCTAACTTAAAGTTTTATACCAAAACCCACAAAATATCTCTTAAAATTACTAAATAACATTAAACAATATTAAATAACGTTATCTAAATCATTAAAAAAAATAATTTCATCAATTTTGTACCATTCGCAAATGATTAAAGTGAATTATTTAAAAAACGGAAGTAATAAAGATAAAAAAGCGCACATTTTCAATGTATTCTCTACTGACCTTTTCGACTGTGGAACAAAAGTTTACAATGCCGAATTTGGGTGTTTGAAAACGGGGAATTACAATGCGAACGAGAGCGACCTTACCGTGTTCGCCTCTCGGTTTTCCATCGCGAAAGAAACTCGAAATTTGCCGGACCTTCTTCTTGTGTATTATTACGGCAAATACCCACAGGTAGAGTTGACCACGGAAATAACACTTAATAACAGTTTTGTGTCCAGAAAGCCCCTAAATCCCCACCCCCTCCACGATACTGGCTTATTATACGAGCACGGCATACGTAGCTCTGCCAGGCCTGTTATTATCACACACAACAAAACGACGCCATTTTCGGGGCATTAAAAATAATTTCTCGCATTCCAACCAACCCATATCCCCCCCATAACCCATAAAAACGCAAAATCAATCAAAAAATTCATCAATTAATAAAATCAACTTCAAATTCCATCAATTTTTAAAAAAAAATAAAAATAATTAATCAAAAATTTCACCGAATAAAAGATTTTTCTTGAATTTTCTCTTTTTCCTTCGAATTTCCTGTGAATCCACCTTTGTTTTGCAGCATAAACCAATTTTGTGTCCCCTATCTCGAGATCCTTTTATTCCTATAATCATTGCAACCATTCCCCATCATTTGCCGGCTCCGGCTGTTATTTTGGCGACACGTAGTCTAAGCACGGACCACTGGTCACATCCAAGTCCCCGTCCAAGACTTTATAATTTTGTCATTCACTCTTTGCACTACTCAGCTTCACACATCACAATATCGGTGAGTCTTTGTTTCCTCATCATCCGGTCCACTTTTCGCCCCAAACTCCAAAAAACTCAAAATTTTCACCCAAAACAAAATAATTTCGTAACAAAATAATTTTCTTTTATTATTTCAATTATTTTGTTATTATAATTTTATTACATCTTTTCATAATTATTTTTAATTACTTTTAATTATTTTGCGCCTCATTTAATTTTGCATTCCACATTGTTTTCTATGATATTGTTGTTTCACTCGGGTTTTATTATGTTAAACGACCACAGGTCCTTTGGTTTGTCAATCGGAGTCGTTGATCCCGAACACTAAATTTCGTGTTCGCGAAAATATTTCTTATCAATCATCAAAATGCGTCATTTTGTTTGGTGGCTTCCCATTGGTCGAAAGAGTCATACCACAATATTGGCCGCACGAGCCGACATTCAGACGCCACTTGAGAATTATTATCACATTAAAGAATAAAAATTAAAATTAAAAAAGTGCAAAAAACAACCTAGTGGTGAAACTCCAAACTAAAAAAATCAATTAATTTTTTATATAAATCATTTTTAATTTATTCTCTTTACTTTTTTCAAAATTCAAAAAATAAAAAAAATTCAAAAGTCTTTCGATAACTCAAAAAAAAATTTTTTCTTTACAACTTTTTTAAATAAATAAAAAAAATTAATAGCAACCAATGAGCATTAAACTAGTAATAACAGCCTTAATTCTAAACTTTAATTAAAAAATTAATTGTAGCACAAAGCAGGAACTAAAAAGAACTAAAAAACACAAATTATTTCACTGTTCCTGCTTTAGTAGAGCAAATTTAGGCGTTTTTATTACACTTTAATAATTACCAGCACACATTCAACATTGTATTAATTACCAATTCCATCCCAATCCATAAAATCAATCAAAATCTATTTTTAAAACCAATCAATACCTCTCCTACCCCCATTATCAGTTGAAAATCTAAAAACCATCCTAGAAAATTTTTGAATAAATCATTATATAATTAACAAACCATAAAAATGACATCGTAAATCACTTTTTTTATTCACATTTCTTCTTTTCAATTCAAAATCCCACCCAGACTATCCCCTAGTGACCTCTGGTGGCGAATTTCATAACCAAAACACTCAAAATACCCATAATTTTGCAGTTTAACGACCTAAAACACGTTAAAATTAATCCTTTCACACTTAAACTCTAAAATTAACCGCTAATTCACATTTTACACCACAACTTGCAAAATTAGATTTAAAAAAAAAATTTCAGATTTTTCAAAGATAATTACACCTGTGCCATTGATTATAATCAGCTTTTAATCATCGTATCAAATTAACACACCTTAGGCCTAACTATTATTTTTTTTTATAAAAAAAAAATGACGAAATACGAAAATAATTATTGCTCGACTTTTATATTGTAACTAAGCCTAATAAATATAGACAGGAAGTTGGAAGTAATAAATAAAGTGAAAAATTGTATAAAATTTTTAATACTTCCTTTAAAAACTCCTTTCCCTTCGTAATTTTAATGGCGCATAACTTTTCTTCATCAAAATGTCAAAGTTGTATTCGACGTCCCTTGAATCCAAGAGCGTCCGTGACAGCCAATTAGCGCTTAAATTTGTCCTCCCGCCTATCACGTGACGAATTCTCATTCAGGATTGGTGCGAATTCCGATTTGACTGACATTTACGGCCGAAAAAACTGAAAACTATAACTCAAATCAAAAATTCCATCGATTCAACTCGTTCTCCAATTTGAAAAAAAAAAAAAAATTTTCAATTTCAACCAAAAATCCTCAAACTGAGTTCGCAATCCAGGCCTATATTTACTACCGACTACTAAACAGTAGTTAAAAGTCGAATTGCCAGCAAAATACAGTCGGTGAAGCTAAAAACTCTTTTTTTCATTCCCTCTAGTCCATGATTAAAGTGGGTTGGAAAACAGTAGGTCCCTTCAAAACACCATTCATTTACCGACTTTAACCGTCTGACCAATTTAATTCTTCCTGTCCACTATAACAGACAAAAGAAACTTACTCGTAAATTACGCTCACTTACCCCTCAAACTAAATTAAGAAACGTACGTTACACTTACGCGCTAAAAAGTTGAATCAAACAATAATTGGTTTATAATATATTAAGCAAACAAATTTACCGTTTTAACCGAACGCTTTTTTCTAAATTTTATAAATATATTTATATAGATATTCGGAATAAATTAAATCTTACTTCCAAACCCCATGACCCTTAAATTGATTTTATTACACAAAAACTTGAAAATTAAAAAAAAAGAAAAAAATCCCATCGCTGATAATAAAAGAGCAAAAACGCAAAAAAATAACAACCAGAGGCCTGTACTTATTGAGAGGGGGGACACAACCTTCATAAAAGACAGCCATTACGTTATCCCCGTTATAATCAAGCGCTGTAACACAGCCATGCAAATCACCCTTCACTGTAACGAGTCCTCGTTCCACCCCACTATAACGTTCTTCCTGTCCTACCAATTAGCGGATATGGCTATAGCGGGGTTTTGGTGAAAGCACTCATTTTGAGTCGTTCTCTACACCCACCTCCCTTGATTATACGATACTTTTTTGGTTCTCTTGTGTTGTAACGGCTTTTATAGTTTAGGCCTTCAGGTATAAATATGAAGCCACACTCAACTTATAATCATATTTGCCTCGCACCAAATTTCACACACACTCCACATGGATATTTCGTTCGGATCGACTCGCATCGGTACAGGTAAGCTCCTTTCACCCTTTTTTTTCATCCTTTGTGTTCATTTTGTGTCTCATTTACCCCACAATTGCTCACGACTCAAAAATCGCCCATTAATTCACAAAAATTCAAAATTGCGTCGAATTTATCTCTATTTTATACAACTGCGCACTTTGTGGGAGCGAACGTAACGGTGATAAATTCATTTGTAAACATTATCTTGTTTTTTAGGATGTTCAGGAGATAAGAACATGGTTTTGGAAAAATGTTTCATTCATTTACTTATTTATATTTTATAAAAAAAAATTATACGTTATACTAAATGTTGTAGGAGCCCACCCATTCCTGTTCTGTTTATACAGAATTGAGTTTTTTTATTTTTTATTATCACTACTAAATCGATTTGGTGATAAGCAGGGTGACATATCATAAAAGTTTAAATACCTTGTGAGTCAATCTTCATGTTTTTAGAACGTAATCCAAAATTGTAAGCGATAGTTTATCCTCCCGAGTTTCATCTCCATAAAGAGCGAAATCCTATGAGTTTGCAGAGACCGTAACGTATAGTCTTATTATAAAACTTAAAATGAACATAAAATGCATAAGTTTCAAAATAAAAATTTTGCTTCCGCAAACTCTCGTCACAAAAATATAAACCCGAGCTATAAGATTCCAATTTATTCTTCGTGTATATTTTTAATAAGTTTATCTTGTTGGTGTATATAATATTTTTTTCTCTCAAAGCAATACAAATGCAAACAAAATTATTTGTCGAGTATTCTGCCGGCTAGATTAAATCTAATACGTGTTTGCTATCAAACAAATTTATTATTTATTTGCTATTTTTTACTTCCCTGCATAAACTACATTAAGATATCACACTATGGAAATGAATAAAAAAATATAAACGATTTTCAGAAAAAAACCATTCCATATAAATAAAAAATTACATTTATTCTAACTTATGTTTGTTTATTGTTTCTTACACCAATAATCAAGTACACAGAAGCCAGAAATATTGACACAAAGACCCTCCTCTCTTAATTTGTTTTTAATTTGCATTTTATTTAAATTTCAACTGACCATTGCATGTTCCTCTTAAAATCTTACAATTATCAGCAATAACAAAAGAATATCTGAGATATCACAATGAGATAAGAAAAGAATTCTGTGCTTTACAATTTTTTCAACCAATTTCCTCTTAAACATGTTATTCCATTGTTAGCAAAATTTATATTATAAACCTTCCTTTCTTTTTCTAGCTTTCCAAACCCCTCTATCTCATACCTTTACCTTCCATTGCTTACAATGTGTATACTTTGAAGAAAAAAAGAATATCCCATGTAATTGTCTCTTGTACCCCTAAATTTGTGATATTCTCAGAAAGGCGACTCCGAGTCTCCTCTCACAAGAAAACCTAATAATTTACCTCAGAAACCGAAGATTTCAAACGTCATAAACACATATTGCAGCTCACAATTTAATACTATATACCACCGTGCCCAAGGCGATAGGCCTATATCGCGGGCTTAATCACGGGGCAATATGAACGGAATTCCCTGCGGGCGCGAGTATTATATATAAAAAAGGTAAAACTATCTCAAATGGGGGTTTTATTCGGTGGGAAAAGTTGATCGCACCGTTTTCTCGTCTAGATTCCTTAAAAATTTTAACTATCTATTTCCTAAGTGCCGTATTTATCATTTTTTCACCGTTTTCTAACGGTGTTTACCTCGATGCGAGCAAAGTGAGTCATGGAGGTTTGTGATGAGCATGATTTTCAAAGACAATGGGGTTTTACATTGAGACTTGTCGGTTGAGGTATTTTCAAATTACTCAATTATTTGATTGTGAAAAAAATTCTCAATCAAGGTTATGGACTGAAACCAGTTTTAATGATGTCGTGAAGGTACAAAGCCTAAACGTTATAGGTCAATGATTTAACATGGTATTTAAAAGAGAAAATCTACTTTGTTCATCTCTCAAAGACAGGATGAAGGTTACATTACTTATGAGATAAAAATGTGTTCTTGGAATTTGTAATGGTGAAATTTTCTGCTGAGTATCATGCATTTAATTCCTAGCTGTTTTTTTTAATAATACATGGTCATCACTTTGTTAAATATATGAGTTGTGTAGAATGTCGCAGTGAAAACCCAGATTTTCTCTTATAAAACTTTCTTTATTCTATTTGTAAACAGAGTAACTAGGCAACACAAGCCATAATACAATAATAATAATAAACAATTCTCAAACAGTAATATAATAGAGTTTAGAGAGTTTGCGGAGAACAAAACTTATGTCTTATAACTTATAAATTCCATGTTAAATATAAGTTAGATTTATAAT
>JAQIXT010000631.1:0-27972 GCA_034700445.1 Stenotaenia linearis | reverse complement strand
TGCATCAAATTATCTGATAGAAAGACTTGAGGGAATACAGAGAAGATTCTGTTGGTTTATGTTTAGACGTGGATGTGGAAAAACACATACAAAACCTCTTGTAATTTTACAGCATATTTATAAATATGCTGTCAGTTATGCAAGTAAAATTTTTAACAAACGAATAAACCTGATTTAAATAAATATTGGTATTGTTCATAAGAAGCCTCCGTACTTGTTAAAATTAGGAATCGTAGAGTGAAACAGACCTAGAGAAATGATTACTAGGTATTTTATTTTACGTTTTAATTTAAAACCACCTCTCACGTTTTCTCGACTGAAAAGTTTGGTAAGTGCGCAATTGCAATTTTTTTTACATTTTAAAATTTAAAAGTCGTTCTTTTCGTTTTAGAAGGTAGAAACTCATGAAAATACAACCCTTAGAGAAGTAAAATTAATAAATGCAGAAGTTAATAAACCTTATTTCCTACATCTTATTTATAATCGCAACAGGTGAGCCCGCTATCGGACTTTATTCAACGTCGAAATGATTTATGGAGCAAACACGTGACGAAATACCGTTCATTTATTCAAGAAAAAACAAGAGAATCTATTCGAATTACATTACCGGACGGTAAAATAGTACACGGAGAGTCGTGGAAATCAACCCCGTATCAAATTGCCACAGAAATAAGGTTATTTATTTTAGTGAACTTTTAATCAATAAAACCACATAAAACGTTGCTAATAAGTTTAATTTCAGTAAAGGTTTGGCTGACAACTCTATAATAGCCAAAGTGAATGGAGAATTATGGGATTTGGACCGTCCGTTGGAAAAAAATAGCAAATTACAACTTTTGAAGATCGAAAATGAAGAAGCTCGACAGGTTTTTTGGCATTCGTCAGCGCATATTTTGGGTGAAGCTTTGGAGAGAGTATACGGAGGTCTTTTGTGTTACGGACCGCCGATCGAAAACGGATTTTATTACGACATGGACGTAAACGAGCGTGTAGTGTCTAATAACGATTTTCCTACAATTGAAAATGAAATGAAGGCGATCGTAAAAGAAAAACAAGCGTTTGAGAGACTAGAAATGAGCAGGGAGGATTTAATGGAAATGTTTAAGGTTCGAAATTATCTCATTTTTGATTTTTTTGAGTAAATTTTAAGTAAATTTGATGATTTTTTGCAGTATAATGAATTTAAACTGAGAATTTTGAAGCAGAAAGTGCGTACTCCAACCACAACGGTTTACAAGTAGATGAATATCTCGATAAAATTTTATTCTTATTAAATTTTAAGGTTTATTGAAGGTGTGGAAGTTTAGTTGATTTGTGTCTTGGACCTCATATAAGACATACGGGACTCGTGAAGGCGTTTACGATTACTAAGGTGAATAAAAATTATTTAAAAATTATTTTGAATGTAAAAATTTATTAAAATAATTATTAAAATTAAAAATTAAAATAATTTTTATGTTTGTAGAGTTCTGCCAGTCATTTGGATGTGGATGATCAAGTGAATTCGTTACATCGTTTTTATGGAATTTCGTTTCCCGATTCAAAACAACTAAAGGATTGGAGAACTGCGCAAGAGGAAGCGGCAAAGCGAGATCATCGGAAAATTGGACATGTGAAATTTTGTTTAAAATTGTGTTGTAAATGTTGTAAATGTTGATATGTATTTTTAGGAGCAAGAATTATTTTTCTTTCACGATTTGAGTCCCCGAAATTGCTTTTTCCAACCTCGCGGAACTCAAATTTACAATAAATTGGTCGATTTTCTTCGAAGCGAGTACCACAAACGTGGATTTCAAGAAGTAATAACACCAATTGTTTACAACAGTAAATTATGGGAAACGTCAGGCCATTGGGAGCATTTTGCAGTAAATTTTTAAAGAAAATTAAAACTTAAACTAAAAATTTAATGTTTTTTAATATATTTTTAGGAAAACATGTTTATGTTTAAGTCTGGCAAAGAGAGGTTTGCTCTAAAACCCATGAATTGTCCAGGACATTGGTAATTTATAATTAATTATAAATAAAACTTTGAAATTTGGAAATTAAAAATAAATTTGTTTATAGTTTATTGTTTAATCATCGCCCACGTTCGTTTCGCGAGCTTCCACTGCGGTTAGCGGACTTCGGTGTTATTCATCGTAACGAATTGTCCGGATCTGGTTTAACGCGTGTGCAAAGGTTCCAGCAGGACGATGCGCATATTTTCTGTACAATTGATCAGGTATGGTTGAATTTGCTATTTTTATCTAATTTTTTTTAAAAGAAAAAATGTTATTTGTGTTTTAGATAAGCGATGAAATCAATGAATGTTTGGATTTTCTTAATCACGTGTATGGAGTTTTCGGATTCACGTACGAACTTCAGTTAGCCACGAGACCACCGAAATTTTTGGGTGAAGTTGGTTTGTGGGACAAAGCAGAACAAGTAACTTAAACAACTTGATTTGTTTTCATTTTTTAATTAAAATATTATTAAAATTAACAGCAATTGACTGACAGTTTGAACGCTTTTGGTCACGAATGGCAACTGAATGAAGAAGATGGAGCGTTTTATGGACCTAAAGTATGAGAAAGAGTTAATTTGTTTATAAATTTATAAATAATAATTTTATTTTTAAATTTCAGATTGATATTTACGTTAAAGATTCGCTCGGTCGGAGACTTCAATGTGGGACGATTCAGTTGGATTTTCAATTGCCAATTCGATTTGATTTGAATTATGTAACCGATTCCGGCGAGAAGCAGAGACCCGTTATGATTCACAGAGCCATTTTAGGGTCGGTCGAACGAATGATTGCCGTTTTAAGTGAAAGTTTTGCCGGGAAATGGCCGTTCTGGCTATCGCCTCGTCAGGCTGTTGTAATTCCTGTTACATCACAATTTGACTCGTATGCTCAAACGGTGAGTTTTAAGTTTCAGAGATGTTTATGCTTGATTTTTTAAGTTTTTGTTTGTATTTATTAGGTAAGAGATAAAGTTCACGACGCTGGATTTAGTTGTGATGTTAATTTGGATCCTGGAATATCATTTAATAGGAAAATTCGGAATTCACAGTTGGCGCAGTATAATTTTATTTTAGGTTTGTTTTATTATTGTGATTTCTTTCATATGTTTTCTAAAAAGAAAATGAAATTTTAATTTTTTTTTAAATTCCAGTTGTTGGTGAGAAAGAAGTTACAGCGAATACTATAAATGTACGAACGCGTGACAATAAAGTTCACGGAGAAAGAAGTTTAGGAGAAACATTAGAAAAATTCAAAAAACTCGTGGAAGAAAAAGTGCTTAAAAGTGAAGAAGCATTTTAATAAATAAAAGCGAAAAGTTATTTCAAATAATTTACATTAGCAATGTACAGTTTTTTCAAAGTTGAATTAAATTTTTCGTTATCCTCTATAAATGAATCCCCGAAGTCATTTGCCTTTGTTTCGCTGGTTACATTAGCAATGGTTGGACAGTATGGTCAACTAAAAATATATCGATTGCCTTTACTACTATATGGTAATCATAGTATAGCTTTATTAAAGCTTTTCAATTTGATAAACAACTCTTTGCCACAAGTACAGTGGTATGGTAGACTAATAAACACAAGTCATGTCTTTTGAGTCAAGAACATTTTACAGCTAGGCTGTATACGTCATATGTATATGACCTTCTGTCAAAAGAGAAAGGAATGATATACCCTATTGATATAAATTTAATACTTTTTCATAAAATTGCATTGTAGTTTATATTTTCCACAGGTGCAGATGTGATAAATAATTCTCTTATACTTTCAATGTTTGTTTGAGAACTAATGCTATCAGTGGGACTAATTGATGCCCTATAGCTGTAGGTAATTTTTTGGGTCATTGACCAGAACCCTAAACTATTGTGATGAGTTGTCTGTGCACAGGTGAAGCCAAAAGGGGGAAGATCAACAAAAGGAGGATTAGTAAAATTATCTCTCCCATTCCTAGAAATTTGTCTGATTTTATTTAATGTTTATAAATGTTAACATTTTTCACTTTTAACAAAAATAACTATTTTTCTCACACTAAGTGAAGCATTTTCATCTAAAATTTTATTGGAAACTCAAAAAATAACTTGCACATGGCATGTCGTCAGGAAGCTTCTGTACATCAGGGAGCTTCCGTAAAGAAGAGATAGAAAAGAAAAAATTTATGTGAATTTTACCCAGAAAAATTTTTTTGTGAAATTATTTTGTGAAATTTTTTAGAAATTTTTTTTGGTTTTTTTTTTGTGAAGTTTTTTGATGAAATTTTTTTGGAAAACTTTTTTGAAAATTTTTTTGAATTTTTAAAGAAAAAATTTTTAAACTTTTTAAAAATAATTTTGGGGAAAAAATTGAATTGGCCTTCTCGGACTCCATACTATGTGAGCTCTACGTGGCGCCATCATTTCCAGCAAACGAACTAACAGAAAGTCATTCCCCTTCCACTCGTTTCGCCGGTAACGCAACAATGGCGGACAATATGGTAAATAATCGTCCTAGGTTACACGTTGATCGAAATATTAATACCACATGTTTTTATTTATTTAGAAAGGAAAAATGAAGGAGAACGTGGAAAATGAGAAATCATCACTTAAAGAGGTAAATAAAAAATCGTTTAATATCGCATTACGTCAACTAAAAATAATTTTCTAGTTAAATCCAGCCCCGGATTTCATCGGAGATAGAAATTTAATATGGAATAAACTGAAGGAAGATTACGCCAACAGTATTCAAGAAAAAGAGACGGTACCGATTCAAATTAAGTTACCGGACGGTAAAACTGTGCAGGGAGAAGCGTGGAAATCGACTCCGTATCAAATCGCGGCCGGAATTAGGTTTGATTTTGTATTTTTTGATTTAAAAGGAAATTTTATTTGAAAACGTGTTTGTATTTACAGTAAAGGGTTGGCCGATAATTCGGTTGTGGCTAAAGTGAATGGAGAACTCTGGGATTTGGACAGACCGTTGGAAAAAGACAGTGATTTGCAGCTTCTTAAGTTCGAAGACGAGGAAGCGCAAGCCGTGTTTTGGCATTCGACCGCTCATATTATGGGTGAAGCCATGGAAAGACTGTATGGGGGTCATCTGTGCTACGGACCGCCGATTGAGAATGGATTTTATTACGATATGTATTTGCAAGAGCAGCAGGTGTCCAATGCTGATTTCCCCGCGCTCGAAGGGGTCATGAAAACTATTGTGAAGGAAAAACAGCCGTTCGAGAGATTAGAAATGACTAAGGAGGATTTAATGGAGATGTTTAAGGTTCAGATTTAATATTTTTTAAACGTTTTGTTTATTTTTTTGAATTTTTTTTGTTGATTTTTTTTGTAGTATAACGAATTCAAGTTGAGAATTTTGAAGGAAAAAGTGACGACTCCAACTACAACTGTTTACAAGTAATAAATAAATTATTTATAAATACTTAAATACGCAATTATTACATTTTATAATAATTTTTTAAGGTGTGGAAGTTTGATTGATTTATGTCGAGGTCCACATGTGAGAAATACGGGAAAAGTGAAGGCGTTTTCGATTACAAAGGTATTAAAAATTGATAAATAAATAAATTAATAATAACAAATTGTATTTTATTTGTAGAATTCCGCGTCTTATTGGGAGGGAAATGCTCAAGCTGAATCATTACAACGGATTTACGGGATTTCGTTCCCAGACACGAAACAATTAAAGGAATGGCAGAAATTTCAAGAAGAAGCAGCGAAAAGAGATCATCGGAAAATTGGAAGGGTAAAATTGATGGATTTTGGTGTTTGGAGTTGAAAATTAATTGTATTTGATTGTTTTTATTTTTTAAGGAGCAAGAATTGTACTTCTTTCACGAACTAAGTCCTGGAAGTTGTTTTTTCCAACCACGCGGAGCTCATATTTATAACATTTTGATGGATTTTATCAGAGTTGAATATCGGAAACGTGGATTTCAAGAAGTTATCTCACCAAATATTTATAACAGTCGCTTATGGCAGACTTCGGGACATTGGCAGCACTACGCTGTAATTAGTTATAATTATTTGCTCGTTAAATAAATTACATTTAATTATTTTTAATTTTTAAGGATAACATGTTTTCCTTTGAATCTGAGAAGGAAACTTTTGCTTTAAAGCCGATGAACTGTCCGGGACATTGGTAAATTATTCAAATTTTAAATTTTTGAATTTAAATTTAAAAATATTGAATTTTCAGTTTAATGTTTGACCATCGCCCACGATCGTTCCGCGAACTCCCTCTGCGCATGGCCGATTTCGGTGTTTTGCATCGTAATGAATTGTCCGGTGCTCTCACGGGGTTGACTAGAGTTCGCCGATTCCAGCAGGATGATGCGCATATTTTCTGCAGCATCGATCAAGTAAAATTTTTAAAAAAATTAATAATTTCGTGATTCAAACTAATTTATTTTCAATCTTCCTTTTTAAGATCAACGATGAAATCAACGGATGTCTGAATTTCCTTAGTTTTATTTATGGAATATTTGGATTTACATTCGAACTCAGTTTGGCCACAAGGCCTAAAGATTTTCTAGGAGAAATCGCTATGTGGGAAGAAGCAGAAAAGGTTTTATAATTATAATGTTAATTTAATACAGTCATTAATTCTTTTTTTAAATTGAATTTAAATATAAAAACAGCAATTATCTGTAAGCTTGGACACTTTCGGCCATCCGTGGAAACTAAATCCAGAAGACGGAGCGTTTTACGGACCTAAAGTAATAAAAATGTTAATATTATAATATTTAATTAATTAAAATTCAAATTAATTTATTTATAGATCGACATTACCATACAAGACGCGCTCAAACGACGACATCAATGCGCAACGATCCAATTAGATTTCCAATTACCAATACGATTCGATTTAAATTACATCACCGAATCGGGCGAGAAGAAAAGACCGGTCATGATCCATCGCGCCATCCTGGGATCGGTCGAACGGATGATCGCGATCCTAACCGAAAACTTCGGCGGAAAATGGCCGTTCTGGTTATCCCCGCGCCAAGCGATCGTAATTCCGGTCGCGTCACAATTCGACGCGTACTCCCAATCGGTACGTCAACCCTTTAATCCCTCGCAACATTTTATAACGTTACAAAATCATTTCAGGTGCGAGAAGAAGTCTACAACGCGGGATTCATTTGCGACGTCGATTTGGACCCAGGGACAACGATGAACAAAAAAATTCGTACGGCCCAGCTGGCTCAATACAACTTTATTTTTGGTATGATTTGATGGACCATTAATGCCACGCTCCAAGGTAAATTAGTCACAATTATGGTTGTTTATTGCAGTCGTTGGCGAGAAAGAAGTGGCGGCTAATACCATTAACATCCGTACACGGGATAATAAAGTTCACGGTGAAATGAGTGTGCAGGAAACCATCACGCGATTCAAGAAACTCAAGGAGGAAAAAACACTTAATAGCGAAGAAGCATTTTAATCTATTTAAATTGTCATTATCATTTGATGCGATAAAATGTATAATTTGAGTTGTTGCTAATAAACGGCTAATAAACGGTTTCTTGAATCGAAAAACGCGTTCTTAATGAGTTAAAGGGATTTTAATTTCTATAAATAGATGTAATTTAATGGAATTTAATTGTTTTTGCACACGTTTGGTAAATAATATTTTTTAACGAATTTGGAAATTTGAATTACTTAATCTTTTAACCATAAAATCAGCTAGTGGAACCACCTTGGTGAAAGCTGGGGCGGAGGGGTGCACGAATGAGAAAATCGAGGTCAATGGCGAATTTGTGTCGCGTGGGAGATTCATTTGAGGGACATATTCGAAAGGAGGGGCCGTGAGTTGTACTTTGTGACGTCGTTTTATAACGTTTGTTCAAGGTCACGTGATTTACACAATTATTCTGGAGGCAGGTACAGAGTGGTTAGGCATTGGGAGGGGTTGGTAGGGAGAGGACGTCCCCAGGGACAGGAATTAAAGACTTTTTGATGGATTTGTTTGATCGTAAAGAGAGTTATGGGGTTTCCCACTTTTTTATGTTTTTTTTTTTTTTAAGTTTACTTAGACATTTCTATTTTTATCTTTTTGTAAAAGGTGAGAATTGACATAAAATGTTGTTTTTCATTTTTTAAAGTGATGCCATTTGAATTTTTAATCTTTTTTGTCATCTTTATCGAGTTTGGATTACGTGATGGATTGGATTGAGGTTATGGGTGTCCATAATTTACGAGCTTTCATTTTGGCGTCAAACTGGGAGGAAAAGAATGCAGTGGGTCCAAAAGGCAATACAAATGATGAAATGATCGAATGAACAACTCCATTAGTGGTAAAAGAGATGACAAAACAATGTTTTTATTGTTACTTCATATTTAACTGCTGATTCGACATAAATTGTGGAGATTTACATCAAAAATTAGTGTGGTATTACAAAACATTATATAAATTTACCTTATTGCTAAACAAATGACATATAATTGTATTCAACTTTTAATCGAAGCTCCGGGTTCATAGGAATAAAATATTCATTTTGAGGATAAATTTAATTTATATCGTTAATGAGTGTTTAATTGTGTATTGCATAAATTGAATAAATACAATAAACATAATAAAGACAACAAAATTAAAAATTAAATTAAAAAATTATTCATTTTGTTAATTTATTAAATTAAGTCAAAAAAAAATCAATGAATGTAATTATAAAAAAGTGTTGATTAAAATAAACTATTGTAAACAATTAGACGTCATTGAGAAGCCATATAATGTTTTCACAATTCCTTTTTTCCTGCTTATCAAGGTTGTGATTAATTGGAAATGCGACGTAAGGGTTTAATGCATTAAAAAATTAAAAAGAAATATAAAAAAAGTTAAATATAAAATAGCTTGCGGCACTCATGCAGCCCAAAAATATCTATTGGTTCGTAAGAGAAAGAAGGACCACCTTGAAGACATTGTCCCGCCCTTTTCCTCTTCACTTGTGGGGGTTTTGGAGGTCACAAGCCACCTATATTTTGACGTAGGAGTTTAATTCTTGCATTCTGACTTGATCTCAGCTAAAATTAACATCAAGTAAGTACTTTATTTTCATTTTATCATTCATAATTCATGTTATTTGTTTGTTTAATGCTTGTTTTCATAAGCTCGTGTTTGGACATAATTGAAATTACTGTTTTGAGAAAATTAGTACTGTTAGAAGTAAATTATAGTCGAGTTTTACACGTGTTTGCGGTTGGAAAACCGTTTCGTTCACGCTAGAATGTTTTTGGTTTTATTTAAATTCTTTAAAATTTTTGAAATTTTGGAATATTTTTTTATCTAAATTGAATTATAACTGGAATTTGCTATGTTTAACCTTTATTCTTGGTTTGTATTGAATTTCTCGGTTTTGTAATGAGTTTATATAATTTCTAACGTTAATTTCATGTTTTTTTAAAAATCGTGCAATGGATTTTATGAATTTATGCATTTTATATGACAATAGCTGTTTTCATGACTATTCATTGCTGTTTTATCTCTTTTTCTGTATAATACAAAAGAACATTAAAAAAATGACCACTTTATTTAAAATTCAGAGTGTAAAAGTAGTTCAACCATTTTATACGTGTAATTACTTTTATTATTCATAACGTTCTTATTTACAATGGCAATGAAAATGGAAAATGTTGTCCCTGGCACTAATAGCTCTTTCAATTTAAATTTTTTTTAAAATAAGAAATTTAAAACTAAAAAAAAAAAAAAAAAATTTAAAGGATATGTTAGAAAATATCCAATAACGTCGATAAAGATCGGAAAAAGTGATCGAGTTCAATGTCACAAATTTTTTAATAATTTTTTTTTTTTAGAATTCAAGATGGCGGAATTTGAAGAATTTCATAATTCTTCTATTTCGTCCGAAGACGAAACGGTGATGCATCCTCTCGGACCGCTTTTTCCTATTTTAAGAAGTGTTTTGAGTACGACTTTAATCACTCTGTTGGTTATTATCATGTTGGCCATGGGTTGTGTCATTACATGGAAGGTAGATATAGAGATTAATAAAACTCCGCTTAAAGTTGACTTCCCTGCAATGTTTTAATGTATGTAGGAAGTGTATTATCACTTACGCCGACCTGTAGGAGTTGTGACTGGGATGCTGTCGCAGTTTGTTCTTCTGCCACTTGTTGGATATGGGATTGCGCATGTTCTGCGGGTTTGTAGAGATTTGTTTTATTGTTTTATCATTTTATGATTTTATCGTTTTATTATTTCGTAGATTATCGTTTTAAGCATAGATTTACATTTCCCCTACCCCTAAGTTATTTTATCATTTTACAGAGATGTCGAAATTTTAATACCGTGTATTTAGAAGTTGGTGAATTTTGATAAAGTGGACATAATTTTTGTCGAATTTATCATAAATTTGTGGAATTTTTGTCGAAAATAGAAAAATTTAGCAACAATTTGTCGATTTATTGTCGAACTTGGCCAAAATTTGTAGAAATATTGTCGAATTAATCCAAAATTTGCAGAATAATTATCGAATTTAGCCAAAATTTGCAGAATAATTGTTGAATGTAGCATGAATTTGAAAACTTATCGCCGAATTTAGCAAAATTTGTAGGATAATTGTCGAACGTACCAAAAATGTATACATAATTTCATCGAATTCCCCCCCAAAAAACAATTAAACTCTAATAAAAGCCAAACTCCTCGACCACCCCACCACAAAATCAATCCTAACACACTTCATCTCTCCCCAGCTAAGTCCATACCACGCCATCGGCCTCCTCGTCCTAACCTGCAGTCCGGGCGGCACGACCTCAAACATCTTCACCTACTTCACGGACGGCGACGTCTCCCTCAGCATCGTAATGACAACAGCCTCAACGGTCCTAGCGCTCGGCCTCATGCCGCTCAACCTCCTCATCTACACCCCGAGCTGGACATCGGACCAACTCGTGGTCCCCTACGAAAAAATCGCCATCACGCTCATCCTCATCCTCATCCCGGTCGTCTTCGGAATGTTAACCCGTTGGAAACTCCCGAAAATCGCCGCCGTAATGTCGAAAACGGGAAGTGTCGCGGGACTTTTAGCCATAATTTCAACCATAATCCTCCAAGGCATACTTTACCCGACCATTTTCATGCAACCGTGGAAGGTTTGGTTTTCCTGCATAGCACTCCCGGTGTTAGGCTTCTCCGTCGGCTACGGACTCAGCGTTCTTTTCCGGCAAGAAGGCCGTCGCGCACGCACCGTTGCCATAGAAACAGGAGCTCAGAACGTGAGTTTGGCTTTGACAGTTTTAATTCTGTCGTTTCCAGCCGAGGCGCAGCAGGACATGTCGATCATTCCCCTGTTGTTCAGCATCTTTGTCTTGATCGAAGGTTTCATTTTCAGTATATTGTACACAGTTTATCAACGATATTTCAAGACAAAGGATGAATTCGAACAGATTTCGCAGAGCGAACACAGTATAGAAGCGAAGAAAATTAATAATAAACTCGAATTGCTCGACTCCGACTCGCAAAAGCAGAATTTTGTTTGAGTTTACATTTTTTAGTGCCAATAAAATATTTTATAAACATTTTCATCGCCAAAATTGCAGAAATTTTAAAATTTTATAAAATTTTAGGTTTTTTTATGTAAAATGTATAATTATCATAGTCATTAATGTTAATTTTGTTAGTTTGAGTAGACTTAATGCAAAATTTTACTACTTTACTAGAGTTTTGCATTGAATCTTTGCCAAAGTTTTAATGCACAATGAAAGAATGGGTTTTTGGTTAGTTGCCAAATACCGAATTTTAACGTTTATTAACATGTATTTAGCACCAAATATTTTGTATACACCACTACTGATTTGAATGTGCAATTAAGTGTAGAAAACTGTATTACGTAACTTTGTATCGGACAATTTTATTCACTTATGTAATAATTCATGTCACAAGCAAACGACATTTCAACAAATCTGAAATAATATATAGAAATAAAGCTATTTCGCCTTCAATACGTTAGTTTTCTCTTCTTCTATTTTTTTTTATGTTGTTTTTGAAAATGAAAGCGAATTGTGGAGGACAATTTTGTGCAACGGTGTGAAATCATGGGCAACGACTCGACTCGATTCGAGTTGATGAAATTTCCTGAGTTAAAAATTTTCCGGATTGTTTTAAAAATTTCGTGAGTTTATTTTTCCTGCTTCTTCATCTGTGTAGAAATAGTGCAATATTGACCATTATATACAGTTCTATATATAAAATTTAGAATGGAACTGATGATTAAAGTCAATTTCTAGCACTATCTCTTTAAATAACATCATTCGACGCTGCTACAATAATAGCACGGAGCATGAAGAAGACATAAATTAATTATACATAATAATCGGACGGTTTCTTTGACTTAAAATTGGTGAAAACTTTATTAAATTTATCAAATTTCATCAAAGTTTATGTAACTTCCAAAATTTCATCGATCGAATCGAATTGCCGTCTCGAGTTGAGTTGAGTCGGAGTCGACTCAAGTCGTTTTCATGCCCCTATGCCGTTAAAACTTATAATTACGTTATTTTAAGTTTACCATACGTATTTTGCTGTGAACGCGTGTAATAATCGTAATGCACCTTACTGAGCAAAAAAGACTTTTACCTCAATTCGTTCTTAATTCTTATTATGTACTGTATAGCTTAAATTTACAATTCTTTAAACTGTAAGATTAATTTTATGGTTCAGTGAACTTATATTATATTTTTTTTAGAATTCACATGGAAACTGAATTGATGTTGATGAAACCATTGGCGTAGTAACCAACGTATAGGGTGTATCGAAGGTCACAATTTTATTTTTAATCTAATTTCTATATATATTATATTAAAAATAATTTCCAGAACAATTTTTCTAGTCAGTTATTAAATTGTTAGGTTGATAACGTCTAGAAGTTATATCTGACTCGCAGATTTACATCATTAACAAGGCTGAAAAAGATAAGCAAAGCGTTCTGATACAAATTCAACTACTACAATGTTAAATAATTCAAAATTAACTAAAATCTCTTTAATTCTGAAACTTATTTCACTTAAAAACCTCTTAACTACCATAAAACTAACAAAACCAATACAAAACCAATACAAAACCAATACAAAACCAAATAAACAAAATCGATACAATATCAATGCAAAACCACACAAAACCAGTCTAAAACCACATTAACTAAACTTTATCACCAAAACAATTGCTCATCGTTCATTCACCTTGTATAATACCTCATATTTTATCTCAAATGTGCTACATTACTTGGATAATCACAATCAAATCAAGTACAACCACAAAGCAAAGTCGCTGCATTGCTCAACATGAGACACTATTGACCAAAGATTATTACCAGTCCACGAACTATATGCCAAACCTCGCAGCACTTATTTTAATAGCTTTAATTTGCGAAACTTTCTCGTAAAGTTTACTGCAAACTCAAACTCAAAGATGAGCAACACGACTCTCGAAATGCACAATTTCACGTCCGACAATTCCAGTTTCGATTACAATGCGACTATTGAAGTTACAACACGCTATAGTATTGTAGGGGACCACGAAGAAGCGCTTAAAATAGCGCTAGAAGTTCTTTTAGTCGCTCTTTTAGCGTTTGTGATGTTGGCAATGGGATGCGACATCACGTGGACCGTAAGTTTCGTCACTTTAACTTTTAAAATTGTAACTAAAAATCGATTAATTGATGATTTTTAGGATCTTAAGTTCCATCTACGACGACCTGTCGGTATAATTATAGGAATGACATCGCAATTCGGTATTTTACCGCTTTGCGCTTTCGTTATCTCAAGAGCTCTACACGTAATTACAAAAAAATTACGTCTTTTTTAAAAATTTAAAAAAAAAAATAATAATTTTTAAATTTTAAATTTTTTTTAGTTGACTGTTTATGAATCTCTAAGTCTATTAATCCTTTCTTGTTGTCCCGGGGGCGTTGTATCGAATTTATTCACAATGTGGTGCGACGGTAACGTTAGTTTGAGCATTTGCATGACGACTATGAGTACAATGATGGCCTTGGCCATGATGCCGCTCAATATACTCCTTTACACGTCATGGGATTCGGATAGTGACAGTGTCTTAGTACCGTACGATAAATTGGCCTCAACTTTGGTAACTATTTTCATTCCGGTCGTTATAGGAGTGACGATAAAGACAAAATGGCCAAAAGCCGCACCGTGGGTCATCAGAGTGAGTAATTGCGCTTTTTACAATTCTACGAATTTTATCTTTTATTATCATTTAGAGCGGTACAACGGCTGGATTCTTATCTATCATTGGTAGCATCGTCATTCAAGCCATTTTAATCCCCGGGTTATTCGAATGCAGCTGGAAATCTTACTTTTCAGCGTTCATTTTACCGTGTCTCGGTTTCAGCTTCGGTTTCATTTGGGCGCGCGTTTTCCGAATGACGTACAGAGACGCACGGACTGTCGCGCTCGAAACCGGGTCTCAGAACGTTCCCTTAGCTCTAACTATCGTTCTCCTGTCGTTTCCGTTCGAGAAACAGAAGGAAATGGCGCCAATTCCGATGCTTTTTGCCATTTTCATTCACATCGAGGCCATAAGCGGATGTCTTTTCTTCCGATGGTGGGTGAAACGGCGAAAGGAAGCGAAAAAAGCCCAAGAAATGGCGTGTAAATGTGGTTCCGAAGAACCGGAATCGAAGATGCTGGAGAAAGAGAAATCTCTAGTTTAAGAGCACATTAATTATCCAAGTGATTAAGTAACTTTTTCTCTCTCGTTAATTGTTTTCGCGAACGAAGTTGTCTCCTTGACATTCACAGCCAGGTCAATGAATTCTCTCTTTCTTTTTTTCTTTTTTAAAATTTTATTTACAAGTCCTTTTGATGATATAAAATTGCACTCAGGTGAATTGAAGTAAATCACCGTTGGCTGAAGGGATCAATTTACCGATAATTGATCCAAAATTAGAGAAAATTGAAAAACAAAACAAAACAAAACGATTTTTATATATTTATCGGTGAATGAATGGATAAATAAATCGATGATTGCTATTTCCGTCACAATACAAGTGCGTCATTGATTGGTTTTTATTCCTTTTTCGGCTAAAACAACCATGATGGCCTTAATTCGATCTAAATTGTTTTTTCGCAGCCGCTGGATTAAGAATCTGTTTGTTTCAATCGATCTGTTTATGGCGTGGGAGTCAGACAGTTGATGATCTGTCTGACTTCAAATATTAATTTTCCTTCAAAATTGTTTTCATTTTTCTTTTAATTTAAAGTTTCAATTTTTTGTTCTGATTTCCGGAATGTCATTAATCATTTTCTTTTATTGTAATTCAATTTTTACATTTTTATGTAGATAAATTCAATTAACCAAGTTTTTTACTCATAATTCCTCATGTATTATCATTTTATAATACAATTAAATGTCGGATTTAATGAATAAAAAATAAAAGAACAACACAAATTAATCTGTACAATCCATTTTAATATCTAACAATGTCTAGAATTAATTTACAGTATTTTTGTTTCATTAAGTGGTCATCTACAAATTCAAGTATTGATACTTAAATCCTACGCCGTATTTATTAACCGTGCATGTCGTACACGCTTTCCAACGCCAATTCGGGTTTCTCGTATCCCATTTCTTCCGGAGTGCTGATTCCCAGTTCGTCTAAGGTCGGTTTAATTTCTCTTACAACGTAAGGGTAAATTTCTTTCACTTGAAACCCGCATTTGTGCTAAAAATAAAAAATGTACGAACAAATTACAAACGTAATTTAATTTTATTTCGTCAAATTTCACCTTTACGGCCTCCAAAAACCGAACAGCCAAAGCGTAATCGTTAAGCCGACGACAAGCTTTGAGCGCCGCAACGATAATTTTCGGTTCCGGCACCAAATCCATTCCTTGCAAATCGTTCATTGCTTTACGAATTTCCCAGTGGTCGATGTCGCTTCGGTTAAAATAAGCTTCATACCGAGCATCGAATGCTTCGTCTGTCTCAGTTTCGCCATGTTTCCTTGCGCATTGCTGCGATCCTTAAATAAATATAAAAAAAATTATTAAATTTGATGCGATTTGTAAGAGAATCGAGAAATATGTACGTTAAAATTGTGTAATTGTCATTTATTTTGGGGTTGACGACGATTTTTAATTTTTTTTTTTGATTTTTTTGTTTGGGAAAAACAGCGACCTTCCAATTTAGGCCTAACGGTCAACATTTGTGGGATTAAATGAGGGGTTGGGGTGGAATTGTAGGGTGTGCGAGGTGTGGGATATTTTTACCTGCAAGTACGATTTTTTCTTGATTTAAAAGCGATGCTCGAAGTGCCGATTGAAGGCGAGACGACACCAAACGAAACATGCTCAAAATTACCTAAAACCTCTTCGAGCGGATGCAATGGCGAGAGCTGATTAACTCCCAGGGTCTGGTTTGATTTTAAATGACGTCATGCTTTGTCTAGTCGTATTAGCTATAGTTGCATTTATCGACGTCACATATTGTGATATTTAATATTACAAACGTACACGACTTCAAGCTGTTTACCAATCGCTTTCAGAGAAAAAAATTAAACAAAACTTGATAAGAAATTCCTTCCGCGAAGCAAAAAATTCCAAAAAAAATTCCAAAAAAAATTCCAAAAAAAAAACAACAAACAATTCATCAATCATCCTTCGCAATTACCTCCATAATTAAATCCAGATACAACATCAATTCAAATCAACAAATTAAACTACCTACGCATACACGATTTTATCAATCCTTTCTAAATAAAAAAAAAAATTCACTTTCCCGCCCACGTAAGTTCCAACCCACACTGGGCATGCGCTATAAACACACGCGTCGACTCGTCGCTCAAAGCAGACGCAGAGAAGCTCACATTGCATCGCAGCCCGACAATTTCGCTTGTAATTTTTGCGAATTTTATTCTCCTGCAAAACGCAAACGATGAGAAACGTAAACAACTGTTGAAAGGTTCGACAAACTACTCTCGAAACATGAAAGAAAACAAATTGGTCATATTAGGCGCCGGTGGAGTGGGAAAAACGTCTTTGGTAATGCAATTTATCGAAGGATTCTTCTCTTTTTCGTACAAACCAACTGTTGAAGACTACTACAGACACACGCTGCAGCTGCCAAGTGAGTTTTTGTATTATATTTGTAAATTTAAGGCTCGGGAAAATTGTTATCGCTTACTTAATGGGAATTCCGCGTTGAGTGGGAAATTGAATCTAATGAGAGTATGATGAGATGTAATCTCTCTCTCAATAACGGATTGTTCCGTAAAGTGAAAGTAAAATCGATGTAGACGTAAATCGATACGTGAAGGATGGGTGAAATTGAGAAATGTTTTGTTCGTGAATAATGGGTGTCAAAGGGTCAGGATGTAGTTTGGAGGTGGTGTCGTGAAGGGTCGTAAAGGGTTTTGAAGTAAATTTGAGTTTGGGGGTTGAAGGGTGGTGAAGGAAGTTATTTTTGCGTTTTTATTGGGGCTGGAGGGGGTGTGGGGTGAGGGGTTTGGGAGGGAGTTTAGGAATATGGTTTTTGATGAGTTTTAGGGGTTGTTGGTGGAATTTTGATGGTGGATTTGGGTGGTGGAGACGTGGAGTGGAAAGTTTTGAGATGCATGAAATGGTATTTTGGTAATGAGAAGTAGGTGTTTGAGGTGTTTTTACGGTGAAAGGTAGTATTTTTATAGTGTTTTAACGTCGAAAGTAGAATTATATAGCGTTTTAGAGTCAAAATGTAGCATTAAATGGTATTTAAGAGTGATAAAGTAGTATTTTATAGCAGTTTCGCACTGAAAATTAGTACTTTACATCACTTTAAGTTTGAAAAATAGCATTTTAAAGCGTTTTAGCATGGAAAAATAGCATTTTAAAGCGTTTTAGCATGGAAAAGTAGCATTTTAAAGCGTTTTAGCATGGAAAAGTAGCATTTTACGGCATCTTAGCATGTAAAATTAGCATTTTAAAGCGTTGTAGCATTTAAATTGAGCATTTTAAAGCATTTTAGCATAAAAAGTGGAATTTTATATCATTTCAGAAATGAAAAATATTAAAAATAGCATTTTAGCAATGAAAAACATGAAAGGTAGCATCTTAACTAATAAAAAATTTGAAAAATGCAATTAAAAATTAAAGAGAAAAAAACAGCAATTGAGCAAAAACAATACCCTTCAGCTCAAAAACATAATTAGAACAATGCAAAATAGAAAAATAACATTTCAACATTGCAACACTGGAAGAAAAATAATTACAATTTAATAATAAAACACTGTGCACTTCAAAGTACCATAGAAAACATTTTGAAAATCATTTTTACGATAAAAAAAATATCGTAAAAACAATAAAACAACACCATTTAATCACAAAAAAAACCACACTTCCCCACAACACACCAATTCTACAACACGAAATACCTTTTTACAATACAACACAATATAAACAAAACACCATTTTATTATTTTTCAATTTAAAAAAAAAATTCCGTAACCATAGAAACTATAAATAGTTCACATTAAACAAATAACTTTTCAAAATTCAAATCCAAAAAAAAAAAATTCATTTGCATGAACAACGAAACGACAAACCTAACTTCATTAACTCAAAAAAAAAAAAAATCAAAAAGAAAAAAAAATTGAAAGGAATTCCTGATTTCTCATTTTCCAAATTCACCGCATCTTTCAACAAAGTGCGTCAAACTTTTACGTAACATTAAACCGCAATTAACCGGAAAACAACCGAAACTCATTTCCGGTAGAGCGAGATTCAGCGGCGAAATCCCGGGATTTAAAATGGGCGAAATTAAATGGATTTTTTGCAACTCGCATCGATTTGCTACTATTTTCCCAACACAGCCGACATTTTGATTCGGAAAATCGATCCGTAATCAATACAAAAGCCAGCATCATTTGATGCAACAGGTGCTCCCAACTTTTGCTCTTATTAAAGCGTTGTTTGCGAGTGAAATTATTCTTTCTTTTGTCCATAGATGGCCTTTTCCAGACGATGGAAATATTAGATACAGCTGGCTCCCACCATTTTCCGGCGATGAGGGAATTGAGTATTCGGTCGTCGAGGGCCTTTGTGCTCGTCTTCGCAGTTGATAATGAACAGTCGTTCTATGAGGTGGCCAATATGTGGACGCTTGTTAAGAAAATTAAAGGTAAATAGTGTTTGGTGTGGCGTGAAATTATGAGTTGAGTGGGGAGTTTGTGGGTTGGATGTGAGGATGTTGTCTTTGGGTGTGTGTTGTGATGTTGAGGTTGAATCGGTGTGTTTGGTTTGTGGTTGGGTGATGGATTTTGGGTGTTTGGGAGTGTTTTGGGGTTTGGAAGTAGGGTAAGTGATGGGAAGGAGGGGTTTGGTAGTGGGAAATGGGTTTTAGTAAGTGGGAGTTGTGTCGTAACAATGCAGATGATGGAAAATGTTGTTTTGGCAATGGGAAATGGTGTTTTAGCAATGGAAACAGTTATACAACAATGTAGACGATGGAAAATGATGTTTTGGCAATTGAAAAATATTGTAAGCATGGAAAACAATGTAGATTTAGTTTTATAACAATGTAGATAATGGAAAATAGTTTTCCAACAGTAGAAACAATTGAAAACTGTTTTTTTTTTTAAAATTAGAAAATTGCTTTCGTTGTTGAAAAATTATTGCATTAAAATGGAAAATTGTTTTTAAGCAATTTTTTAGCATCGATATCAATAGAATTTAATGTTTAAATAGCTTTTCAACTTTAAATAACTTCAAACAATGTAAAAAAAAATTTCAATTTTTAATAATTTCTTATCAATTTTCAATAAGAAAAAGCAATTTTTAAATAATGAAAAACAATTACTTACATTTTTCAACAATAAAAAAATATACTTCAACAATCTTTCTCACAAAACAACACACTTACCACTTACCACCTCCCACCTCCCACCTCCCCCCCCCCCCACAAAAAAAAAACAAAAAAAAAACAATCAAACACCTGCACCTCAAACTCACAAAAAAACCTTCACTGAACACCACAAACTTCTCAGAAAAAAAAAAACTGTATCAAATTCCCTTTAAACTCCAACATTTAACCAGATTATCCGTAAGCAGGTTATATTTTCCAGGTGAAAGAATCTCAGGGTTAATACACGGCGTTTGTCACATGTGTCAAAGAAAATCTTTTTCCAGACATGTTAAAAGTTGGCTTCACCTTAGTACTTTCACTCAACCTCCCTCTTGGTTACCTGTTTGATTGATTTTATTGCGCGTCACCATGACAACGACATCTTCGTCCAGGCTGAAGAATTGGATTGAATAAAATGGTGCAGTCGACCCTCCATATCCAAGATGTGTGGGCATCCACTTAACCCTTTTATTCTCAAATTTAATCATCTTTAGAAATTGAATACTTCGCGTATACACTCGAACGATCAGGCTCTCTTCTTTCTCCGCATTTATTTGCTGATTTTACATTGATTTGTGTATTAAAGTCGAGGAGACCGCAAGGAACTTGCATAATTTAGATATAAATAACAGTGATGCGTTTAATTTTATTTAAGATTAGTTTAAATTGAATACGAGCAGAGATTCTTGTGATTTTAAAGATTATGTTGGCTTTTAGAAATGTAATTATCAATTTCTAATGAGTTTTTTCGTGTTGGTGAAGGTTTTAATGGGTTTTATTAATAATGGTTTTTTTTTTAACAAAAAAAATTGTTTTTAATTATTATGGAAACTGTTTTTGTTGTTTTATTGTTGGGAAATTGTTTTATATTGTTGAATATTATTTTCCATTAGTAAAACGTCGTTACAGTTGCTAATTTTAATTTGCTATTATTGTTTATTGCAAAATATTGTTAGCTATTGATAAAACATTGTGTTTTATTGCTATAACATCATTTGCCATTGTTGTCCATTACTAAATCATTGTTTTCTGTTATTAAAAAATTGTTTTCTGTTATTAAAAAATTGTTTTCTGTTATTAAAAAATTGTTTTCTGTTATTAAAACATTGTTTTCTGTTATTAAAAAATTGTTTTCTGTTGTTAAAAAATTGTTTTCTGTTGTTAAAAAAATGTTTTATGTTGTTAAAACATTGCTTCCATTGCTAATACATTGTTTTTTTATTGCAAGAACATTTTTTTCGTGCTATAACATCATTTGCCATTGCTTTTTGTTGCCTAAACATTGTTTTCTGTTGTTAAACCATTGTTTTTCATTGCTGTAACATCATTTGCCATTGTTTTCCATTACTAAAACACTGTTTTCAATCACCAATAACAAAATATTCATTTAAAAAAAAAACTAATTTTCAAGCTTTTTCCTTACTGCTTAAGTACTGCTACTTAAACACAGTGAAGTAAGCACATTACGTACCAGATTTTCAAATTTTCAAATTTTCAAATCTAGTGATGTGTTTACTTCAAAAACCAGCTTTAAATTTAGTTATTAATATCAAATTACTGTACCATTAGCACAAACATTGAAAATGAATACCTGTAATACATATTCAAAACAAGATTTCCCAGATCAAATACATTTAAACAGCATAAACACATTAAAATACATCAACAACAAAAAATCTATCAAACTCGCACAGATCACGTTTAACGAGATTACATTTCATGTTCATTTTGTATCCACATAAAAGATTTAAAAAAAAACTAAAAAACCATTTTTAAGCTGATTCGATATAAATCGGCTTAACAATTCCCAAATTATCCGGGGATATTTCGTTAATATGACGTCATAAGCTTAATAGCCATTTGATATCAAAGGATTTCAAGGAATACTTTGGGGAATAGAATGTCAAGTTAGTTTTATAGTAACGAATGAAATTCTGCTCGTAGTTTCATTTGTTTCATGTAATATCAGAGTAAAATATTATTATCTAAGATCACGTGTCTCTGGTTTTTGAAAAATTAAAAATAACTTAAGTAATTAAAGAAGAATTATGAGTTTCATTACTCCAGGTTGATGTACATGTGAATGTAGATTCACATGTTGTAATGTTAATTACATTGTGTGGGTTTGACGTTATCTGATGATGTAATTACTTTAGAGTGAATGTATACAAAAGTTTGGGAAAGTTAACTAGTGATGAATTTTTAAGAAATATTAAGGTTTCTAACCAAAATTTCAATAAAAGTAAACAAAAATACAATTTTTTTGACAGTTTTATGTATTTTTTGATTAAATTTAATGGAATTTATACGGGACTGAAATTATATTAGAGAGTTGAACCAAAATTAATTTGATCCGGTTTACGGTTTCGTTCTCAATTTCTTTCTATTCCAGTTTCGGTTCAAAACCACTTCAGCCAGAAAATTTTTAAATACTAATTTTTAATTGGATTTTATTAATAAACTACTTCAAAATTTCATCAATTAACAATTGAGAAATGATGAAAAGCTTCATCTTAGTTTATATACTTCACTTACATTGGTCCCTTTGACAGTCAGAAAGCTTTATAAATTAGGCAAATGAGAAATAGTGACAACAGTGGTAAATAGACATACCCAGTGACCAGTGGTATCAGTAAAAAATGATTATAATCACTAAAATCTATAAATCAAACATTTTACTACATTTTAGTACTGTTTCGGTTACGGTTAATGAAATTTTCAAAATTCCCTTCAATTCAATGAAAATTCCAATTTTCTTCGGTTTTCGGTTACAGTCCACTTCCATATCAATGAATTACACTAAAACTTCAATAAAACTCTAATAATACTCACTCTTAGCACATCTCCTTTAAAATAAATTGAAAACAAACAGAAATAACTCACTCACTTTCCCATAATCACCAATCAACATCCACCGCAAAATTATTTCTTGAAATCCTTTACAAAATAACATAAACAGTTCTCAATACAACCCACACTTTAACCCTTCAAAAATCCATAAAAAGAAGACAAAACTCACTCAATCCACTACATTATTCATAGCATTTATTTCTATTTATTTGATTTTCCACCTTTGGTTACTTTTCTATTTCAAACTGTAATTCAACACTCGAATTCTCAAACAGCCATTCACTTCATTGCTGAGCAAACAAAAGTAGAAAATAATAAAATTTAAGGTTTTAAGTCGAGCAAAGTGCTTGAACTTTTTTTTCTTAAATTTTTGATGAACTCATATTGACATGCACAAAATGAAGATCATAAATATTGAGTTTGGGAATTTTTTCAAAATTCATCAGCTGACCTTGTAGGGAATAAGCTTGAGCTTATTGTCTGTTGCTATGGCAATCGCTGCTTAAATCTTAGAAGATTGGGTAACGTTGAATCAATACCTATTTAAATTAAGTCATCTAACTTTTCCCCACGACAAAAATTAAACGTTTAATATTAAATATGTAAAGAAAACAAGAAATTTGGAAAAGTTGTAAAAATGACAGTTTTATGTAAATACTAAAATATTAATGGGTTTTTTTAAGAAAACTATTTTTCTAATGGTTCTTGGTATTTAACGTTAAAGCTAAAATTGAATTTAAAAAAAAATTGTTGTTGTTGTTGAATGAAATGAGAAATAAATTTAGTTGAAGCGTTCTAACTGCGAAATTGAACGAGAGTTGAGTGACGTCGGTGGGATTGACGTCATTGCAAATGGCGCGTGTAGAGTGTTTATCGATCTATGGTGAATGTAATAATACCAGGATTGTTTTGTTGATATTTGATGCCTGAGTAGTTTAGGAATCGTAATTTAGGTATTATAATGATGATAAAACAGGAAACTATTTAGTTATTATGTAATAACAATGACAATATCAAAGAAAGTAATCATTATGTTGTTGCAATTTGGAGTTAAGATAATGTCAAATGATGAGGGCAGAGGATGAGATGAGGGTTTCTGAAGAAATGGAAGAAAATGTCAAAAGTTGTTGAAGATCAAGTTGAAAGCTCAACAAAGTCATGACATCAACTCATTAATTATTCTTGTTGGCATGGAAAATATTAGCTTTTGGACACATGTTTTAACTCGTATAAAGATGATTCAAGAATGATTTTTAGAGTTTTTGCAGTCATATTGAAATCGTTATACAAGACATCATAACGTTCGAAGCAATATACTTTATTATAAGATAATTTGTGATTGAAAGACAAGAATAACATCACTGATACAAAAAACACACAAATTTGACATCAAATGGAGGGTGTACTATTTCCCTTCAATCTTATTCCATATAAGGTAACACAGTACTCCAGCCCTGGAAACATGACTTCTTCATTAGACAAATAAATAAATCATTAAAATGCATCATCTCATACAAAATGCAATAACAAACTCCCTTTCTTCACTTGATTCTAATTTTATTTGTTGTTACAGGAGATTCAGATATTGCTGTTATTCTAGTCGGCAACAAAGTCGATTTGGAAGCAAACAGACAAATCTCATCAGAATTGGCCCTCAAATTTGCTAAAGAAGAGATGAGAAGTAGCAAGTACATAGAAACAAGTGCAAAATACAATGTGAATGTCAGTCAGCTGTTCTCAGAACTAATGATGAGAGCACTGTATGGATCAGAAATAAAAGACGATGTGACATCTCATAGGGCCTCGAGGCGGCTTAGCCGAAGACTCAGCGTGTTAAGTCTGCGAAGAAAACACAGCCAGGGATCTGTGGATAAGGAGTCAGCTGATGATTTAGCTCCTTTCCCAGCTGAGAATAAATGCATTATTTTATAAATTTGAGTTTGCGCAGAAGTGAAGATTTCTTGCTTAAAAAATCTACAGATTATTTACAGTTTTTTGGCCGAACGACAGTTTTTCTTTTAGTTTTTTTCATAAAGTCTGTAGGAAATTTGTAGAATATTTATATTTTTGAAATTAAACTATAGAAAATCTGTAGATTTTGAAGTAAATCTGTGAAAATCTACAGAAATTGGCCAAAAGGCTGCAAAAAATCTCAAAATAATCTAGAAGTCAAGTGTTTGATTTTGAGTAGGTTGTTTAGATGTAAGATTATGGAAGTGAGTGTGGGTACATTTTTCATGAGTTGATGAATATTTGATGTAATTTGGTTTAATTATTTAGAAAAATGTAAAGGGTTTTGTGATTTAAGAGGTCTCATCTGCATTTTTTGTGAGGTTTTCAAGTTAGGGAATGATGGCTTTAAGGTGAGTTAAGCCGCAAGAAAGTAGAAGTAAATAAAGTCTTACAAGTGTCCGCTGTAGAGAAACATCAATTTATAATGAAAGTTTGCAAAGCTCTTTCCTTATACTATCCCTTACACTAGAGCTGATCCTTAGAGAAGACATAATGTAAGGTTTCAGCAGAAGGAAATTAAATCGTAAGAACAAGCAAAAAGTAAACAAGAAACTGTTCCTTGCAACAAATAACTCAAGGTTTTTCCCTACCTTACTAATTTATATTATTTAATTTTTTGACAAACAAATTAACAAGAAACTAGAGATTCAAAAACAAAGTGTAAAAAAAAGTTATAACTTTATGAAAAGCAGTCATAACTTGTATCTGGTTAACTTCAAAATGAGATTTGAATTACGATATGCTTGTGAGTGGAAAAATCCAATTTTTGTTCAATTTGAGTGTCAGATGTATGATAACAAGTTTGTGCACTCGTTTCCAAAGTTGAATTGAGTTTATTTTAGCAGTTTGCATGGCTGGATGGCATCTAAAACATTAGATCATCATGGAACGTTAGATCGCAGCTGACATCACCAAGTTTGTTTTGCTTGTTCGATTGTTCTAATATTCTAATTTTAGAATCCTCTCTCGTCCTGACGTAAAAACTAGCCCTTACAGCCTCCAAGGAGGCAATTTCTTAAGGTATACAGTAGCTCTAAGGGAGAGTTCCTCAAATTCTTTAATACTGCAAAAAATTGGATTTACAATAATTAAATTTGATGTACCGTAAAGAACGAATGTACGTTACATTTATCTGTTTTAAATGAAACGCTTACTCATAAATTTTGTAAAGTGTGTTTTTACACACTTTAAGTATAACGTATATTATTGAAATCAGGTAAAAAGTCAGTTACCACTCTTCTAGGTCTTTATTTACTTCTCTTCTGTTATAACTTAAAAGATTTATAAATAATAAAACGGGATTTCTGCTAAGTTTAACTTCTGATTTATCAACAATTGTTTGTGTACATTTTCCAGTATGAAAAATATTAAATAATAAATTTTTAAACAATATCAAATAAGAGTTTAGATTCAGGTAAATATTTACTTACTACAGAAGAAAATATTTACTTCTGGGCTTCTGGTAAAACCCAAGAATTGAATTATAGAGTTGTATTTCTTGTTTCGCATGAATTCCCGTTACTGAGCTAGAGAAATAGATAACATAATGGATGTAATGTAAGTAGCGGAAGGTAATACAGTATTACTTCTGTGATGTATTCATTTCTTCATTATATTTCTGATGGTTGGAGTTCAAATAGTAATTATGTTTCATGTGATAATTTTTTATTTTATTTTTTATTTCAAATTATTTTATTGTATTAAAAAATATACTACGAATTATAATCAATGTTAAATGATGATGCATGCTCATAGTAATTAAGCGTCATTTAATTTTTTTTTTAAAAAAACGTCCTGTGATTAAATACATATTTAGATTAATCATTTATTTATAACAAAACTATTTATATATATATACATTATATACAAAAATATTTTTTTTTATTTACGCCAATAATTACTCAAAAAATGTCGAGAAATCTCCTGAAATCTCGAGAAATCTCGTGACTCAACTTCAAGATAAAAAAGGGCGCCACAGTTTTCCAAATGGCGACCTACGAAGGACGAACAAAAAGTAAACAAGGAACTGTTCCTTTTTTCAACAAACACCTCAAGGTTTGGCATGATGATTTATTGATGAGGCACCATAAGCAACAACAAAACAACAACAAACTATTGTTTCTTTGAGCTCATTAGCTCAATCAAGTTGTTAAATTCCATTACAAATGCAATATGGTTTTTTCATCATAAACTGTGTATATATTTTTATAGATATATGTAAGGTACTTTAGAAAATAATTGTTTTGTTGTGTGTATATAACATGAGCTGATGAAAAGTAAATAAACAACAGTTATTGTCATTATAAATTGCAATCAAAAAAAATATTTTTAAATCTGTTTTTTTCCATTATTTTCTTTTCGATATAAACAAAGTAGTTTAAGTAATTATCCTTTTCCTTGTTTTTTTAGGTCGAAATTCAAAACAAGAGGATTATTATGGTGAAAGAGATAGGGAGGTAGTTTTTTAATCGCATCACATTTCAAGGTGGGAGTAAAAAAAGAGAGCAGATCAGTGATTGGAGTAAAAAAAAGGCTTAGAAATGAAGGTTAATGAATGAAGATGAATGTGTTATGGCAGTTTGTTGGTGCGTTTTGTTGTTATTTTAATTTGTGCTACCAGAACAACGCGACGTAGGCGAATGAAAGGCCAAGCAACAGTTCATATCATGTTTCTATGGATAATGAATCTAAATTAATTTTCCAATGTAAGGTGAAGTGGAAGTTAATTTGGTTGATAAAATTTATGGATTTTTTGAAATAAACAAATTAAAGTTTCGACCGAAAGAAAAATCAAGTTTGTTCTTAAGAACGAACTTACCGCTGGAAGATTTAGTGATTTTCAAAGGATAAACTTGATTAAACTTACTTAAAATTGATTGTGAATATTGAGTAAATCTATTAATTATTGATAAATATGAAATAAATATTTAATAAACATATAACAAAAATAATATTTATTGGAATTGTTAATTGGCACTTTTATAATTAGTTCATTTAAGGTTTTCAATCAATAAATCTCTATTTTTTCCGGTAAATTTTATAACGTTTTCTTTCACAAGCTTAAATATAAGATATATTAGATAGTTACAATAAATTTAATTATTGTAAATTTTTCTGTAGCGGGATTAAATATCGGATCCTGCAAGACATACCTTCATCCATTTTATTTTCGTTTCTAAACTTAGCCTCATTTTATCTTCCAACAAATCTAATAAAAATCTAAAGACCAGATTTCTCTTTTAAGTCCTTTTAAAAATAACATCTTCA
>JAQIXT010000630.1:0-27990 GCA_034700445.1 Stenotaenia linearis | reverse complement strand
TTTTTTTTTTATTTTCTTGGTAGCGGCTAAGAAGGTCCAAACATCATCTTTAGCTAATGGTGGTTCACCACGAACGACGTCTAAAGTCACTACCGCAACATTGACAGCGAAAAGATCACCTTCTAGTAATTTTACGAGCGGTGTTGGTATTTCTGCTACTCAGTCTCGCTTGGCAACAACAAGCAGAGTTGCTAATAAATCTGTACCTAAAGGTCAGTAAGAAAGTTTGAAGATAAGTGAAAAGAATGAATTTTAGTCGTAGGTTTTATATTTTGTTTTTTATGATTTTTTTTTATAATTTTTTTTTATATTATTATTAAATTTTTTTTACTAAGTGTCCCATGAAAACCAAAGGCGTGTGTCTTTTGTTTTTAGCTTTAACACATACATTGACATTGAGTTTGCGGAACTCTTTTCGTAGGAATGTTGTTGGAGTTTGCAGAGAACAAAACTTATGTCTTATAAAGGAGGGTTTGGCGCAAGTAAAATCTTGTACGGATTTAAAATTAAAAACTATAAACGAGTAACTGCATCCATGCAGAAAGGCGAGCGAGAAATGGTAGTTTTATTTTATTTTGTTCGAAAGTTAAAATTCGAGTCCACGAACAATCAAAAAATGATTTTCCAAGCGAAGTATTCCGCAAACTCCTTATCTGATTTCATTTTTCTTGGAAATTCACTGCCAACTTTTCTTTTTTTGAATTACATTCCCATGTAATTTAGTACAGATAAACTCAAACCCTCCATGTTTTATTCGAATTAAGTTACATGACAGTGGGGGCAATGAGTTCACCCACACATACATCAAGTGTAATTTGCCAGTTTGACGACTGAGTTAGTTATTTGCGAAAGATGGGTCGGCTTTTATCTCTTTCGTTTCCTCCCATCTGTTGGTTCACGGTTCTGACATCATAGAAAAAATGATTCTAATTCTAGTCTGGGGGTTGATGAGTGACATTTTGAATTTCTACTTTGAAAAAACTCTTTTTTGGATGGAAAATGAAGTTCAAAAACCGGGAATTAGATTCAAGTGTGTGAGAAGTTGATAACTGTAATTTGATATCTTTTTTTTTTTTTTTTTTTCAAAAAAAAAAATGGAGGTCTGGTGTTTGGGTGGATTTGATATTAAATTTTTTTTATTAATTTTTTTATTTTGTTTGTTAATTTGATGATCTTGTAACCCAGTTTATGATTAGCCAATGTCATGGTCAGATTGGAATAAAAAATGAGGTTGTCGTCCAATTAACACCGAGGTCTTAACTCTGAGGTTAAGTTGAACAAAGTCGTGCTTTTGGTTAGAGATTCTGATCGTGTAAGCATTCATTTTCGAAATACTTAGTTGGAATTTTGAAATTTGGGATTATTCAACGAGGTTTACTGGAAACTGGTTCTCATGGTTTTGAATTAATAAGTTTTTTTTTAAAATTTAAAAAAAAATTCATTTTGGTGTTAGGTCATAAGGAACGATGATAATTGAAGAGAATATATTTGGTAAGTGATTTATACAGTCATTTTTTGTGAGAAAAAGAAAGAAAAGGGTTGATTTATGTAGTTGCTTCCGGTAAAACTAGAATTTTTTATTTACAATGGGAGAAAAAATAATTTTTTGAATATATGAGGGCACAATCAAGTTCCTGTTTGTGTGAAGTGAATTCAGTGCAGGAAGTTGTTTTCCTTCTATAGGGTTATGGAAATGCAATATGAAGCTGGAAAATTTATTTTATTAGTCCCAACTGCAAACCATTGTGTTGCAGTTGTAAAATTTGACATAACTTAATGCAGAAGGTAATAAACTTTGACTAGACAATGGTAAACAACCCTTTCTTGCCTCTTGGGCCCATAACAAGCCCTTTCTTAGAAGAAGTCTATAGGAAATTACAATGATAATGATGGAATCCAATGAAAGTAGTACCTTTGATCCCAGCTAAGCTAATTATGAGATAAATAATTCAGAGTAAAGACAGGAGGTAGTAAATTAGATTCTAGGTCAATCCTGATAAGATAGTTAAACCAGATCAATCCCTCTGGATATTTGTAGTACTTAGCAAATGAAAATAGGATCTCCTTCAGAAGATTGATGATGGGTGTGGATTGTGTGGGTGGTTGGTGGCCATATGTGAACTACAATTGCTTGCTGGTAATTATAAATTCCAGTTGAGACAGATGCTCACTTAAAACAGGATATACTGCATTTTCACCTTGCAATGTCTGTCATGTGGTACAGGCATTCCTTAAGTGGATCTACTAAGGATGCAATCGGATAAAGGATTTCTTTGTCGGAAAGAAATCGGTGAAATTTAAGAATTTCATATCCAAAGTTGCAGCAAAATTTTAGTTGCCTTCGAGAAATGTTCTGTAGGAAAATAGAAAACAGGAATATAATTTTCTGCCATGTTCAAATGATTTACAAAAACAAAATAAAAAAACATTCATCAGGTTGTCAACAACGGGTATCAGTTACTCTGAAAAGTGATCGAAGTTGTTGTATGAATTCCACAGCTGATTGTTTTCAGTCTTCAAAAATTTTATCGAAAACCTCCATTACAATATTTGCTGTGGGTTTTATACAGTGATTTCCAACTTTCGGATAAGATCGGCTTCTCGATCCGATTCAACGGCATCCCTAGGATCTGCAATAATTTTTTTCACTTTTATTTATTTTTCCAAGGTATTTTTATATTGGTTATTTTTAGCAGGTAATTACAGACTTGGATTTTTTTTTCTTAAGTTTTTTAAATGGAAGTTATTGCACTGCATCTGCTTCCCTTTTGTCATCTGGCTTTGAGTGATTTTTGCTGTAACTTGTCTAATGTTGTAATTTGTGAGTGCTTTATATTTTTACTTTGACCTTTTATTATTTTTTATTTGTTGATTATAACATGTCCTGTTACTTTTCAAGATTTACTGGTGCATGACAACCAGTTAAGTGTGAAATAAAGAAACTTCCACTTGCATCTGCATTATTGCATAGGGTCAGGGTCAGGTCCTTTGTTAGCTAGGCCTAAGAATATAGGAAATTGTATTGAGTAAGGTTTCAAGGTTGGGGAAAGAAGTTTTTTATATTTATAATTTTATTTCAAAGTTGTTTTGCAACCTGTTAATTGGATTGGTGAAATGTTGATTATTTAGGTCATGGTTGGTCCAGAGGAAGTTTTTGCAGACTTGATTAAGATCCAGATGGTAAGGGGTTTTAATGGCTTGATAACTTAATTGATCTTAGTTTTATTGTTTTAAATTTTGAGTATTTATCTCTCCCTTTGAAGTGAGGGAAATGTTCTCACCCTGAATAGAATTTTTTACTTTATAATTTTGCTAACAGATGAGAAATTGTTGACCCTAATGAGGTAAACATTAGTTAAGGGATAAAGACTGCTTTGCTTGGAGATGTAAATGAGGAAATGATTTAATAGAGGTGATTTAAGAGGACAGTGACATCGGAACAGGTGTTAGAAGGTAATTCAATTCGAGTGACATTTATGTTGATGCGGGTACAATGATATATTATCGGTGCCAAAAGTTTATCCGATTAATCATCCCTCGGGTTCCGAAAAACCAACAAAATAGAACCAAAAGTAAACGATGCTGCAGTGGAAATTTCAGTGACTCGGTTTAACTAGACCAGTGATATCCAATATACTTGCAAAGAGTTCTTTACACAGCAGTATAGGATGAAAGAACTTGCATACTTTTATTGAATTGTGTTAGTTACATCAATAATCTGTAGTTATATCTAATTAAATATAAAAATTAATTAAATAGAAGTGTGGCAAAAATATATTGGATACCGCTGAACTAGACAGTGGGTATCATCCTGTGGTTATTTTAACACCGGCCATGAGTTGTTATAAATATACATAAAACTCCCTCAGTCATTGATCACGTTCTTCACCTTGGTGCAGACAGGTATCGTCGAATCAAACGAAGGGCGTTGGCCATATTTGGATCCATTTAATTATTAATAACCGCCTAGAAAGGCGAAAAGGCAGTCATTTGCCTCGACGCCATCGAAAAACACGGATTAATAATCTGAGTGTGTAAAAAGGCGAGAAAAAAGAAGAAAGACGTTAAATCTTATTTTTAACTTTCATTGAGGAGAAAAAGAAGACACACTGAGTTATTCGAACCCCCATTAAGTGTTGTGTACGCATTGTGCATCATCCTGCTGCGAGTGATGAGTTTTGACGTCATTTAATATCGCCCGACCGGTTTCCTGCCATTCACACGAGCGAGCGATGTTTTGCACGACCGTTTTTCAGAGTGGGGGTTGGTAAGAGTGAAAATACACCCCTATTTACACGCCCAGTTGGCTTCACCCCAGCATCCCGTTCATCAATCGAATCATTCTCGCATCGTAGCTCACAATCGGTTAAGATTTTCGACTTTATCCATTTTTATTCTCATTTTTTTACCTCCTTTTTTCCTATCCCGGGGCAGCTGTTTGCTTTGATCCCAGCAGTTCGAGTTGCACGATGAGCTTCATGCGTCGTGACAAGGAGCGGCGGAGATCGAATTCGCTTCAAATCTCGAAAAATGCGGGGGAATCGAAGGATTCGACCCCGAAACAAACCCCGGCTCCGTCACTAGTCGATTTGTCGAGAGACGAGCAAAAGAATAAGTCGAAACGATGGAAATCGGGATCGTTTGCAAAGTTGTTCAGACTGTGTGGAAGTAATTTATCCAAAGGTGAGTTGGTGGTTACGTAAGAATTTTGATTTAGTATTGGATTTAGTTGATAATTCTATTTTTATCGTACTTAAAATAAGTAGAAAGTAGGACAAGATTTTATTTTATTTTTTTTTTTAGGTTGATGAGTGCAATGTCTTTGGATTTCTGTAATTTACATTGATAAATGGTCTTTTGTGTTGATAAGGTGGTGTCACGTGGTCAGTTTGTCCATATGGTGTGGAAAAATTTTTTTATATTTTTTTTTTTTTTTGGTTTTTAATTTTTTTAAGTCGATGTACTGGTTTTGGTTAAGGAGTTGAATCGGTGCCAAATGTTTAATGTTTTTGAACACATGGACGTTGAAATGAACTCAAAAGCCTCGTTACCCGGTGTTTGAGAGTTGAGATAACATAGGTCACCTGCCAATTTAGAGTCAGGAAGTGGAAAAAAGTACAAAGTTGGCAAAATGTCAGTAAGCTTTGTGCTTAAAATGGACCGAGTGGGAGAGTTTGATTATTTTAGAGGACGTTAACTCTGAGATTAATGGCGGATAATTTTAACTTGATTCCAATAATCAGAGATTGTGTTTTGAAATTTAAATTCTCAGTCTGTTAATGTGAGCTTCTGTCTTTGAATTTAGAAACAGGATGTTCGTTGACAGTTAATGATTGCCCCAGCACTTAAGAGTGCTAAAGTCGTTTATTTTATGTAAAAATTGTGATAAAAGGGTCAATTTTGAGCTGACATGTTTGTGTTGTCGTGATTTGTTTGGTTAATGGTGATAAATGGACCATTTTGATGATTTTTTTGAGAGAAAAAATTAATTTTTAATTTTTTTTTGTTTTTTAGCTGAGCAAAATCGAGTTCGGAATTTGAAGTCGGCGCCTGTGCTCAAATCGGGTAATCATCAACCGGATTTGTTGAATTTATCCGTAACGACCGAAACCGAAGCCGATAAAGAAATTAAGCGTTTGGAAACACTTTGCGAGGCGAATGCGAAAGAAATTAATAGATTAAAGTCTCTTCTCGAGCAACGTACACTTGGGTTCGAAGCTTTCACCGTTTTTGCTAAATATGTGGTCGAAGATGTGAGTTTTTCTCGTTAAATTAAGAGAAAAAATTATCAATGTTTATTTTTAGTTGGACGCGTTTGCTCATCCGTCTATGATAAAGGAACTTCATTACGTCAGACGGTCGTTGGACGCCTGTAAATTTGATTTAGGTAAAAAATTTAAAAAAATTATTTAATAAATAGAAGCGTTGTCGAATTTTAAATTTTTTTTGTTGAAAAAATTGTTAAGCGTTGAATAATTTAATTTTAGATCGAGCTATTTTGGAGAAGGAAAACCTTCAAGCAAAAAATGCTGATCTCATTGCGGCTCATCAGAATGAATTGGATAAACTGAGGCAAGGACATGAAAACGATGTTGCAGCGATGAAAGAAGCGATTGTTAGGAATTACCAAGCGGAGATTAAGAAATGTAAGAAATGGGAATTGAAAAGTGGTTTTAATCTAATTTTTTTTTTTTTTTTAAGTGGAAGATGATTTTGCAGAAACGGAAATGATTTTAAAGGAGAGACACGAAGATGAGGTGAAATTTTTTTTTTTTTTTAAATTGAATGAAATTTAATTTTTGATTTTTAGATTTTGAAGTTACGGGAATCGAATGAATATTCATTGAAGGAGAGGTTGCATGATTATATAAGAGATTTACGATCGCAACATAGTTTACAGATTAATAGTACGTTGTTGAAGTTTCTAAAAATGTATTTGTAAATTTATTTAATTTTTTTTTATAGCAATTGAAACTGAATACGAGTTTAAAGTTCAGGAACTGACCAAAGAATTCAATGGCATTAACTATCATTTAGAGCAGCAATTATTGGTTATGAATTCCAAGTGCAGCGATTTGCATCGGCAGAAAAAAGAGTACGAAGACGCTCTTCTTAAAGACAACAATTCGAAATTACAAGTAAGGAGGGAAATTTTTTTTAAAATTGTGAAAATTGTGAATTTTTTTTTTTTTTACAGATCGCAGCTGGGAAAATAGCGGATTTGCAAAACGAAATCGACAGTCTGAAAGCCGTGGTTGAGCTGCGAAACGTCGAAATCCACGAACTGAGAGCTGTGAGCAACAAAGTGAGTCAATTGGAAGAGGAATTGTATAGAAATGAAGAAAGAATCAAATTACTGTCGACTAAAAATGAAGATTTGCAAGCGCAAGTCGATATTAAAAACAGCAAAGAAAGGTATAACGTTTTTAAATGATATTTCGAGTATAGAAATTAATATTTACAATTTTTCAGGCAATTATCGAACGAGCAACAGCTGTTACGCGAATGGTTCGAGAAGGAATCGCAAATAAACAAAAGATTATCGATGGAAAACGAAGAACTTCAATGGAAATTAACACAAAGCATGGAAGCGTCGTGTTTACAAGCGGTTTTAGGTACATTTTAAATCATTTTTTTATTTTTTTTAAAGTTAATTTTTGAATTTTTGAATTTTTTAGAAAATTCCCCGATCCGGAACGACAACGTGCACAATTCCATGGTAACCAGCACTCCGTTGTTGAGAGGAGCGAGCGATGGTGAAGGGCACAAGAGCCCGAACTGCAGACGATCCTTGCCATTCAGCTCAAACAAATCCATTCCTAGTCAACGGTCTCAAATGGCGAACCGGGACGAGCGAGTTCGACATCATCGTCAACGCTTTTCCATCTCGGAAAACGAAAACGCGATGAACGTACGAGACGTCTCCCCCGCGTCGCGATACCGTCGCACACAATCGCTCTCGTGGACCGTTGGATTGAAACCCGACGACTGCGACTTTTTCAATTCGTCCGGGGAACTTGAATCGAACAATTCCAGTGGGTTGGAGGAGGAAAAATCGACGGAAAACGCGGGAAATTTGAATAATTTGAACGGGAAAACGGAGAAAAGTGAGAAAATCGTCGAAGAGGAGGCGAAGGTCGTCGAGGCTGCTAGTCAAGTTGTGATAAAACGCCTGGAGAGGCGGAACAGCGTCACCCCCGACGCAAGAGTGCCGTCGTTGATCACAGTGCAATATTTAGACGAACAGAGGTCGACCCGTCCGAAAAGAGAGCGGCGGTGCAGCTTGGGGAGTCTGAAGAGCGGCGAAGAGTCCCCGTTCATGTCCAGGTCCTGCCGAAGTTTGAGTTCCCCCCACGATTTTCAGAGGAAGAAAACGCCGCGAAATTCGCCGATCAAGACGAAGAAAAAGGAATCGATGGTTTTGAAGGACGACGTCGTCATGGCAGCTTTGGACGCTGTCGATTTTGAAGTACAAAGTTTACAACCGGAATTAAAAATGGTGGAATCTCAGGAAAGTGTCGCTCGGTCGATGACTGACTCGTCGGATTTCAGTGCGCCGTTGACTATAAGCCTAAAGTCGGATAAAATTAGTTCGTGCGACAGTTCGCCGCCCCCGGAACCGAACGATTTGATCGACCAGAGTCAGTCGTCCAGAAGCGAGGATTCGTCGCCCAGAGCGTCGCCGCAGTTCAAAATGGAGGAAAATTCGCTGTGCGTTTACACCATGTCACCGCGCATGTCCGCCGGGGAGTCGATGATCTTGGACGATGTGCCGAAGTGTCGGGAAGAAAATGCGTCGAGCGATTCGCTGCTACGGCGCACTTTCCCCGAGTTTTACGCAAAAAGTAGTGCGAAAGATTCGTCCATCGAAGACAATGGCACTCCCGAGTCGGGTAGTTTGGTCATTTTGCCAACCGATTCGACAAATGATCTCAGTTGGTCGGAAGATGAAGACGAAATCCCATCTGAGTCGGAAGTTTAATTTTTTTCGCTTTTTTTTTATTCAAGAAAATTCAAAAAAAATTCAAAAAAAATGAAAATTTTTTAAACAAGAAATTTTTAAACTGTTTGTATACAAGTTAATTTGTCGTGAACTTGGCTGTATTTTCTTTTCTTTTTACCATTTCACATTTTACCACTGCCCTTGGATGATTTGGAGCGATGTGATTGGTTGTTTTTAAAATTGGTTGTGATTCGATTGGCTAGTCTGCTGAAAGCATTTTTTCGCGGTTTGTATTGTAGGGATACTTTGGAACGGTAAGACTGTAGATAATTTCATTTAAAAAGGTCCATTACATAATATAAAAGTAAAGTTAAACTTAATTGTAAATTGATTATCAGTATTATGTGAGATAACGGTTTTAAGTTAGAAATTTAACGATCAAAATACTTGAATGTGATTTATCGAACGTGTTGAGTGAAATTATTGTTTACCTTTTAATTATTAGGTATTTGTCCAGTAATCGTACTCAATTTACTAAATTATTGGCCGCATATACTATACAAATTGTACGTAGTGTAAATTTTTGCTGATTTTAGGTTGTATATTATAAAAGTGAATATTTTTCAAAACCGACTGTTCAGGCATCATGAAAAGGGAATTGTTGCAAGAAATTAATGTAAATATTAAGTTTGAAGGCACTCATTTAGTTTTATCAGGTTTAACTTAAAAATTGTTATTAAAATGAAATGTAGGTAAATATTTAAAAAATACTAATATATATTTGCAATTGTACATTGGAAAATATATTAAAAGCAAGTTAAAACTAATTTGTCGACTTTTTTTCCATCGTTTTAGCGATTTCTTCGTGTGAATTAAGGTAAGAGATTTTCTTTTTTCGTGAGCAGGATTTATTGTGTACGATCGTTAAAAAATAAATGTGAAAAATGTACATCATAACGATAAATGAACACAGTCAAATGGCAAAATATGGCAAGATTTACATTTAGTAATTAAATAATACTGGAAGAAAATATTAAATAGTATCAACAGATAAATTAATTCGAAAGGAAGTATCGTGATTTTGTAAAAGCGATTGTATCACGTTCACAAATTTGCCTCGAATGTTGTTGAATTCCATGATGTCTTTGGGTTTCTCGGACAGCCAAAATTTATCAAACTCGTAGAAAAGATAACCTAGATGAAGAAGTATTAACGGTAAGGAAATAATAGATTAAAGATTATTTTTTACTATAAAATTGGTGGAAATGTTTCATTTCAGGTTTTCCTTTAACCGAGTTGAAAAGATGAACTTTTAAAGCACCGGACATAAGTAACTGATGAGCCACACTCGTTAAATTGATGCCAACGATGGCGAAGGAATATCTATTTAATATAAAGTTTGTATTTTATTTATTTTTTCAATTTTTCAATTTTTTACCCATATGTTGGATGATGGGAGTGAGAAACGACGTGCCGAGCAGCGCCGTTGTATTCGGTTGCAAAATATCTGCGAAAATTCCTCTCAGTTGTACTTCCGGTATGTAAATTAATCATTTCAAAAACTCACAATAAATTTTCCAGACCAAGCATTCCCATGCCTCGAAAATCGGTCTTCGGATCTTCGCCTTGGAATCCAATTTCACCCCACTGCTTAGTAACACGTGATATCAAAGGTGTGTGCGGTTGCAGCAATTCCCATAGCTTTTTATAAGAAACAACTTAAGTCTTGGAATTTGCAATATCGAAAAATAATTACGTGTAATAATTTCTTTTCGTGGGACGGATTTTCGGGTGTGTAAGGAATTCTTCGAATGGTCTCTACTTCATAAATAAGTTGACGATACCCTAAGATTTGATGGAAACTCATGTTCATTGCTCTTAGAAATCTAAAGAATAAATTTTGTGTGTTTATTTTGATTCATTTTAATTTTATTTGATTATTTTCAAGCTCTCACGACATGTGTAGACGACAGTCGATCTTTTTAATAAGCGTTATGGCTGCGACGGCATTTTCTACCAAATATTCGGCTTCTTTTCCATGAAATTTGCCTTCGTCTGATAATTTATTAAGGTGACTGTACAAGTCTATGATGCCTGTCGTTCTTGATTTCGTCAAACTCTCTTCTACAACCACAAATTACAGCGGTTTTATCATTTTTTAATTTGATATTTGATTTATTGTGTACCTATTCCAAGGGCACGTCTAGCACCGAATGAATTTCCGTAACATATGCGTTGTAGTTCTGATAGGCGAGTTGTTTTGTGGAGAAACCATTTATACAGCGGTCGTACAAACCACAGGAAATAGCTCCAAACGATGCTCACTATGACTTGCATTTTCCCTTGAAGTAGCGAAATATAAATGTTAGATGTGCAGAATTTAAGGTAATTACGATACGTACCATTTATTCAATGAAATATTTTCAAAATTTTATACGAAATACAATATATTTAGCTTCGGAAACGTCGGTTTCGAAGTGATGTGTACTTTATGAGCGTCCATTTTGTGGGTAAATCAAAAAGGCGAAACGATTTTTAAAAAATTTAATGTCAATCACATAAAATCGATAATTAATCACTTTTAAATTAAAACATGAATTAAATAACCATCGAGAAATTTATTTACCCTCTTGAAACCAACTTAAAAATTCTTTTATTTCACTTCGTTAGAGCTGTATCACATTTTAGCTTACGTCAGAAGAAATAAAATTATACAGTAAAGAATTTTCGTGCTCGTAAAATCGAGAGTAAACTTGAAATAACACAAGCACTGCTGTTACGATGTAAATTTTATTATAATAATTTGGTGTAACAGCTAGAAAATTATTTTATTTGTTAATGCGAATTCCACACCAAGTATGAATGGTTAAGATGTCGTCATTCTAAACAACAAGCATGGCGGGCAACTGTAGGGAAATGACAATAGTGGGATTTTTTAACTTAATTTTATTCTTCTCTCTTTTAAACGGGATATTCCAAAGCGTTACTGCAACAGATGGCCATGGTCAAGGTAAGGGCACACTAAAAAATCTCTTAAATTCACTTAAAATGAAGAAAAAATGAAAAATTAAATTTTTAGTCTGCTATTAGTTGCATTGCAGTAACGAGCAACTTTAGCATGAGCGAAAAATATCGATAAATATTTGGGCCCGAAATATTTAGTAACGGCCAAAATAGTTGGGAACTATTAATACGTGTCATAAATTTTATGTTAGAGGTCACAAACTCGTTTGCTTGACCTGGTCGAGTCCTCAAGTACCTGTTATTGGTGACCTAAACATAAATCGCCATCGTTTTATTAAGACTTATTCATTTTATTGAGGAAATTTCATTCCCATAAACAATTGTGTCACCAGTAACAGACGCAATTTAGTAAAGGAAAATCAAATTTTTAAAAAAATTAAAAGATTGAGTTACGAATTTATCAATTTTCATTGAATTTTTTTTTTTTTAATTTGTAAATATTTTTTCAGCTTTCATCCAAACTGATAATGAGTTAAGATATCTTATTGATGGAGTTTCGCTTCATCTTCATGAGGTAAATTTTTTAAATTTTTAAATTTCTATTTTTACATGTAATTAAAATTTCAAAATTCCTTTCACAGAACCTAATACACGGTGCCTCCTCAGTAAGGTAAAAACACACGTGAAAAAAACGTTTATTTTTAGTCTTTTAAGCTAATTTATTTGCTTACAAATACTCTGTTTATATAAACCAAGAAAAATGAAAGATGGCGATTCATTATCACTAAGAAATTTAATTTCCCGGAAAAAAATTCTAAAACGTCAACGTCGATTAGCAAAATGGAAAAATCCGATACTTTACAACTTTATCTACTGTTACCTTACATAATTTTAATCTTAAAATGCTATCTTACATAATTTCAATCGGTAAAATACAAACCCCGAAAAAAATCAATACTTTCTTTGTATACTTTCACAAACTAAGCGTTTTTTCCATCTAATCGTTACAATTTATGGATTTCCATAACTTTTATAAGCGTTATGATAATAAACAGGAAAGAAATTACTTTTTATCACGTAAACTATAGATTACGAGGATTACAAAGTCACATATTAAACCACAACTGTAGAATTGTAGAAATTATAAAAGCAAAGATCGAAAATGAAATTTCTTTTCTATTTTTCAGCTTAGCAGATGTTAACGATGATAATCTGCACACATACGCGAGCCCCATCAGATTTCAACCAGCTGAATTAGATTTTAAAGAGCAGTGAGTTCGATTATATAATATTTTGTAATTTTTTTTGAAAAAATGATTAAAAAATGAAAAAATTTTGTTTTAGCCCTGTCGGAGTGCCTTTAATTGAGCAAGTTGTAGTCATAAACCCAAGTAGTGACACGAGAATTCATATGTTATCCATATCAGGAAGTACGACGGAATTTCATTGCTCCTTTTTCGTCGATAAGGTTATTATTTATATTACTCATTGTATTAACAGCACCTGTTTTTATTTTTAACTCTTCGCCTTAGTTTTCTAATTTATTTATTTAATTTGTTTACAGACAATTCCACCGGGTGGTAACACAACATTTGATGTTGTTTTCTTAGGCAGACAGGAAGGAGTCGTAGAAAATACTTTATTTATTCATACATCGCTAGGATCCTTTAAATATCAGGTTCTGAGAATAATAAAAATAGAAATTATTTTTTTTTCTTCGAAATTTGTTATTTATTGTTATTTATTTTGGATTTAGGTTAAAGCAAAAGGCATTCCAAATCCATATAGGCTGCGACCTTTTCTAGGCATCAAAATGCCGTTAAATTCTAGTTATTCGCCCGTTATTCACATGCATAATCCCTATCGTTCTACTTTACAAGTAAAAAAAATGAAATTTTTGATATTAAAATTTTTTTTTTAAAAAAAATTAATTTTTTTAAAATAAATAAAGGTAACGGAGATGTATTCGAGTGCTGGTGATCTTCATTTGGAGTTACCGACTGGAGAAATGGAGGCGAATCAAGATGCATGGGTAGGTTTAATGGGAAAATTAATGAAAATGAAAAATTTTTTAAATGAATTTTTGATTTAGGAAATTCCACCGTATGAAACGAAGCCTGTTATGAAGGCGAATTTTATTGGTCGGGTTGAAAATAATCACACAGCTTATATTCGGATTAAAACTAATAGTAGTAATAACGATAATCTGATTTTGCCTGTGGAAGTGGAAGTTTCATCTCGTGAGAAATTTTATTTTTTGGTTTGACGTGAAATTTTATTTTTTTGTTTTTTGTTTTGTTAAAGTACATGGTATTTATTCGTTGACGGAAGTGTTGGATTTTGGTGTTTTAAGAAGCGAAGATAAAGTGAAAACATTGTCGTTGAATCTCATCAACTACGGACAGAAACACGTTCACATTCAGAACGTCATCGTTGCACCTGCGAATGAAGCTGTTTCGGTTGTTTTTCAACCCATAAAAGTTCCTCCGGATAATTTACACCCAACTCAAGTTGCAGCAATTTCCTTTAATCGTATGTTACATTAAATTTGTCCAGGAAAAATTAATTTTGAATTTTTTTCTGCTTTTTCAGCTGCTAAAGTTACGCAAACGAAGCAACATTCGGGAAAAATTGTAGTTAAATCTAAAAATACTCAGTTTAAATTAACTATACCCTATCAAGTCACTATGCTACAGGGGTATGGGTTTTAAAAAAAAAAAATTTTTTTAATTTTAATAAAATTAATTTTTTTTTCAGTTCTCTAAAGTATGACAAAAGTATAACAAGGTTTTATTTAGGACAGACCTCATTAAACTCAAGAAATTTGTCCGTAACAAATTTGTTTAATATTTCCGTAATAATTCACAATGTTGCATTATCAAAAGACGTGCAGTCGATTTTCAAGGTTCGATTTTGATTTTTTGTCATTTTTAATATAAAAATTGAATTTTTGATTTAATTTCCAGATTTCTCATTTCAAGCCAGTGATTCTAGCGCCCGGTGAAACTGTTGTAGTGATGGAATTGGAGATTCTGAAAAGCGAGATCGTCAGCACGACCTCGTTTCTACGTCTGTTTACAAATATTTCTTTTTTTGATACGCCTATAGTTTGCTACGATGGAAAACTCAAAAAAGTACATCATTTTTTAAATTTTGTAACGATTTTTCTGAGATTTTGTAATTCCAGATTATATTGCCGTCGCAGAATAAAGACCAGATCGAACTGGGGTCGCTGAGTGTGGGGGAAGAGAGAGAATTATTTATTGTACTTGCTAATGAAAATCCTGTAGACGTAAGATTTTTGTTATTTTTTTATGAATTTTTAAAAAAATTTGATTTTTAGGTTGTGATGAAGTCATGGCGGTCTAATTTTACGATGTCTACGTTGGATTTAGTCGGAATTGAGGAGGGAAATATAACAGAAGCAGCAACAAAGCTCAATTTTATAAATTTAACTAACGGGGTTTGTATAAAATTCTGTTAATTTTTATCCCTTCTAAGAAATCTTTAAATTTTCAGACTTTGATCTCACCTAATCATTACATTGTTTTTCGGATGACAGTCACGGCTCCTGATATACAAGGCATTTATTATGGAGAATTGACCTTTAACACGTCGTTCGAGGTAAACAAATTTTTTTTAAAAAAAATTTGTGAGAAAAAATCGAATTTTTTTTCAGACAATTAAAGTTCCATTTTATTTTTGGAGTGTATCCGGAAATTTAAACGCGGATTTAATTTTTTTCGACAATGCATTTCCGGTAAGTGGTTTTAAAGTGTTTATTTGAAGAATTTGAATAAATTTGTGTTTTAGGGTAAAATTTCATGGAAACCGCTGCAAATTCACAGCACATTTTCACAGCCTATGACTGTAACATCTGTCGAAGCTTTTCCTCAGGATTTGCGGTTCTCTTTTGAGCCTTTTAAAACTGATATCTTGATTCCGGATGCGAGCAGCACGGTTAGACGTGAATTTTTTTTAAATTTATAAATTCTGAATTTTGTTTTTACGTTTTTAGGTTGGGAAATTGTACTTTGATCCCATGAAGGAATGTAATCCGAATTGCTATACGGGATTGCCAACTAACAGTCCAAGTAAATTTTGTTTTTTATTTTGTTTTTTGATGTACGAATTTGAGTTTTTTGATTTTAGTGGGACAGAAATGGTTAGCGGGAATGTCAATACCGTCTGCAATAAGTGAAATTGATACAGAAATGCATCGTACGATGAAAAACAGGTGGAAGGAAGTGTACGAATCAGGACAACATAGGTATTTTCATTTTATGGAGGAAAAAATGAATTTTTAGAAATTTTGTTGAGGAAAAATTGAATTTTGATATTTTTTTCAGTTTGAATGTTACGTTTAAATTAAATACGAACGAAGTTCGAGGATTTTCGTTAAATGCTCGAGTGAAATTTCAATGGCCGAGTATTATAAATAAAAATAAAATTAAGTTTCCTCTCACTCAAATTGGAAACGAAACGGTAATTTATTTAAATTTATTTTTATTTAAATTTATTTAAATTGAAAATGTTTTTAAGTGAAATTTTTTTTATAGGTGAAGGAGTTTTTCTTAGAAAATCCATCAAATTTACCTGTGATAGCTCAGGTGCTTACGCTGCCCATGTACTCTAATCCTCAAAAAATTATAGACGCGTTGCAATTGAAGTAATTTTTCAATTTTTAAAAAAATAATGCGTTAATATGTTAATAATGAATTTTTTTTTAGGTTATTTGATAACGGTAGTATTGCGTTCGACGATAAAGACATCTTTACGTTGCAAGATACGGAACAGCACATGCGGAGCATCGAGGAAATGTTTAGGGTTCAACCCCTTCCCAGTTCCATTGCCTTATTACTTTCTCCAGGAATGAAAGTTCGAATTCGTGTCGGGTTTTCGCCAAAAAATGAATTAGTGCAATCATCTGTTGTTTTAATACGGTATTAAATTTTTTTTAAATTTTTTCGATTTTTTTATTAATTTTTTTTGTTTTTTTAGAAACAATTTGACTGTTTTAGACACAGTCGTAATGCAGGGACAAGGCGGTTACGGACAGTTTAAATTCGGGAATAAAATCCCAGGTGCAACGTCGCCGTTATTTTTTGAACTCACAGAAAAACATTTAAAAGACTGCGGAAGTAAGTTTTGTTTTTGATTTTTCGAATTTTGTGAATTTAAAATTTTTTTTGCAGGAGTGTTGACGAGCAAGAGTTTACCACCAAATTTTACAGTAAAAAGGACATTTATTGCGAGAAACACCGGCGAATTGCCGATTTACGTAAAATACTTCGCGATTAACGGAAGTCCGTGCGAGGGATATGGTTTTAAAGTCATGACGTGTAGGGGATTCGAATTGGCGCCAAATTCGAGTAAAAAGATTGATATTGCGTAAGTTTGATGAAGAAATAACAAATTTAACAAAATTAAAAAAAAATTTTTATTAACAGATTTACTCCTGATTTCACACTGACGAAGGTTCAGAGAACGCTCAACATTTTCACCAGTCTAGTACCGACTGGATTGATATTAAATTATTCTCTCACGGCCACGATACCCCCACACCTGATGATGCAATGCGCGAGTGCGTTACCGCGGCCCGAATGGGAGCCCCTTTTGTACTACTCCGTGTGCACGTTGATGACGTTTCTCTTCTTCTCAATACTGGTCGCGGCGTACTTCGAGGCGGAACGGATCTTCAAGTACAGATTCATCAGCATGACGACGTCGATGGTCCCGAACAGCGAGAACGTGTACGAGAAAAGCAAAGTTTTCGATCTGAAGAGCATGGCGTTCAGAGACGCGGAATTCAGAAGCTCGTGTCCGGTCGGGGACGTAAGTCACGTGACAGCGAACGAGAAAAGAGGAAAATCGGCGAGTTCGGTGTCCTCGAACTCGAGCGTCTGCAGCAATTTATTAAACATGTCACCAGGACTGTTTAAGCGAAAAAAAGCGAATAATAACTGGGCGCATTCCTCGAAACAATTGTTTGAACGTTCGTTGTTGAGAGAAAAAGACGCATGCAACAATAACATTGGAAAGAGTTACAATTTTGAATCGGAAAACAACACGTGCAAAGTTCAAAACAAGAAAACGGGCAAACGGTCCTCGATAATGAACGATAACTCGGTCTGCAGACACGAAAAGAGTCCGTGCGATAATCGGAGGTGGTCCAATTATAACGGAGCCGAGTTGAACGAGAAGGAAAAAGAGAAGTGTGTTTCTAGTAATGAGAACAAGGGAAAAGTCAAGGCTAGTGTGAGGTCAAGGACACCGACCAAGTACGAAGCGAGTAGCGATAATAAGACAAATGTGTATCGGCATAAATCCCTGGATCTGACGGAAGATTCGTCGTCGTCGACGACCGAGAGTTCAGCTGCTGATTTGGATTTAATTGAAAAGGTTTTTTGAATTTTTTGATATTTTGATTTTGTGAAGGAATTTTTTTTTTTTTTAATAGCATAGCGATAATTCGTCGACCGCTAAAAGTAGGTCGAAGAATTCGAGGATGAAATCAAAGACTCCAGATACGAATGTAGATAGGAATGCGAAGAAGGTTGATTTGATAGAGAATAATGACGACGAAGGGGATTTTGAATTGAGTACGAAGAATAAATCGCATAGGAAAGTTAAAGTTGATCACTCCAAGTCGTTTGCGTGCGATATTTTAAGACCAAAGTATTTTTTTGTTATTTTTTTAGTTTTGATTTTATTTAATTAATTTTTTTTAAAAAGTACGTTAGAGTTACCGTACAAACTAAAGTCACCTAGCGAAGAAAAGACACCAAAAAGTTCAAATGGAAAAGTGAAGAAAATTTTGGTTAATAAAACTAAAGGTAAAATTTACAAATTTTTAAAGAATATATTTAATTTATGTTAATTTATGTTAATTTATGTAATTTATTCCAGGTCCGCTTCACGTGCTTGCTTCTGAAAGTAACATAAAGGGGAAAACGACACACTTGAGTGATTGGGATCATCCAAAACACACAAACAACACCGGTATTAAATTTTTTTGTTTTAAAATTTATTTTTTTTAAATAAAATAAATTGAATTTTAGATGAGGCGTTTACGGAATTGGCGAAACAGACGGAAATATTCGCGCAGAAAATCAGGAGGCCAACGAGCGACCGACCTTCGAGTTACAGCGAAATCGTGAGCGACGGTTTGCCCAAACACCAAACCGTGGTTCCTTCGAAAACGACCCCCGCTTTGACGACGACCACGTGCACGCCGGAAACGAAGAGAAAGGAATTGAAACATCCGGGAACGATCGGACAACGATTGACGCACTCGCAGAGCAAATCGGTCTCGCCGGTCGGAAGCACCTCGTGGGGGACCACGATGCTGAGTCCGGCCACTCCTCACACACCGATTTCGCAGAGTTCTCTTTTATTTCCGTCGGATCTCCTCCAGGATTCGGATTTACACTCGCGGAGCCAGGAGTGCGTCAGCAAAGACAGCGAAGACGATTTTCCCGTTTTCGGAAGAAGGCGAAATTCGTATTTGACTACGCTGTGGGATCCCGACTGCAAGTGGCAGACGAATCCCGGTGCCCAAAGAGGTAAATAAACGAGAAAAGGGTTAAATTTGGATTTTTAATATTTTTTTTTGAACAGAAGAAGAAGATTGGAGTAATCTAGGAGTGAATTTGTTGGATAACGTTGGTGTATGGAATAATAATTATAATTTGGAGTCCAACGCGTGGTCTTCGAAAACTTTGTTCGATTATTCGGAAATGGTAAGAAGAAAAAAATTTTTTTTTTCGAAAATTTTGATTATTTTTTTTAGGATAATAAGAATGCTGGTGTTGACCACCCGATGTACGACCAGCAATTACTTTGGCCGACTTGGCCGAATTCAAGTGCAAATACAGTTGACAGTACTTCAGAAGGTGCGTCCGCTTTCGACGCACCGTCGACCCAAATTAGCAAGGAGACAGAGAAAAAGCCTGATATTAAAGTGAATTATAATTAGAAATTAAAAATTATCGGTAGAATTAATCGATTTTTTTGTTTTTTTAGGACGCGTGTCCGGAATTCGATCCGTTTCGAACACCGCACGATATTTGGACGCCTTCGCAACCCGCTAACAACAGCAAAGAAAATGACAGCAACCAAAGTTGGGCTTTTAGTCTGTTTTCTAGCAAAAATTCTTCAAATTAATTGCAGTTAATGTCATCCAAGTCTCTTTAAGGTGCGAATTAGTCTTTTTATCCAGTAAAAATAAAAGACGTTCTACATTTAATATATTTTCATGTTTGTTATAATGTTTTATAGTTCTACTTAAGTATTTTTTTAGTTCGTGTTATTTTATTTATTTTTTTATTTAAAAAATCGAGATGTGGATGACATTTTAAATTTTTTTTAAAAGTAATAATTGGCACTTTGTAGCCGAACTCGAATACTTAATTATTATTATTATTTAAAATTCTAATTATTTTTTTATGAATAGTATTTTGATTATAAATTATTAGATTTTTTAATTTTAAATTTAAAAATGCACTTGTTTTTCTCAAATTATTATATTATACCAACTTAGGTAGCTGCACGAGTCTGATGTGACCTCCTTGTTGATATTGGTACCAAAATTGTAAGTGTTACATCCGAAACGATTTTCGTTGTTTGAAAAGTTACGACTTGGTTCACAAGACGTTCTCTGAATTGTAAGACTGAATTAAAAATGCTTTACTGAAAATGACAAGAAAAAATCCCAAAATTTAACAAAAACATATTTATTTATGTATAAATGAACATGTTAATATAAAAAGAAATATAATTTCTCTTCCTAATTCATTATTCTGTTAGTTCCTGTTACTTCGATTCTTTTCTTTCAATTTTATCTTCACCGCTCAGTTTTTTCTCTTCGAATTCTTCAACTAACGCTTGTCCGGTGCTTTTAGCCGTTCTTTTCGCGATACTTTTAATACCGACGGCGTTTACGTTGTAAGCGGCCATTGCGATGTTCCCTACGGTTCTAACTGCGTTGTCGGTGACGTCACCAACAGCACACCCGTACCTAAGACAAAATATGAATACAAAATAATTTTTTCTAGTAATTACGAGTAATTACAAACCTGTAGTTAACAGTCATGACAGTTTCGTTGGCTAAACTTGAAGCCAAAAGTCGAGCAGCGCTTTCCAAACTCACGTAAATCGTAACAAAACCTGAAAATAATATTTTAAATTGATTCTAAACAGTTTAATTGATTCAAATACCTCGAAAACCTCCCGCCGCTACTTCGAGAACGTCATCGACTTTGTTATTAACTGCTCGAGGGTCTTCTCGTAACGCTTTTGACAACAAGATTGATCCGTGTCGACGAATGTGAGGCGCCATGAAACGTCCGAGAGACATCGTAGCGTCGGCAACTTTGTGAACTGTGAAAAAAACAAATTTACACACTTCTGAATCCGTAATTCGAATTTTCTTACCTATGTAACTACTAGCAGAAACAGCAACACCGGTAACTTGACGCGCATAATGCAATCCTTTCTGTACGCGAGGATCGACGTTGTGCGGCTGGTTGGTCGGATTTATTTTTTCTCGCAAATTATTAGCGCCGCGATGAACTAATTTTGAAGTAACAGTTGCTCCATAATTAACTCCTTTGGCTAATAACTCCGCTCCTGAATTTAAAAAAACAAAATTACAATTTTTCCAATTTTAAAACCAAAAATTCAAAACCTTTAACAATTCCGCTCGATATCTTCTCGCTCAATCTCTTCTCTTCAGCCGAAACGTCTTCGCTCGTTATAATACTCCCCTCCTGTCTAACCGCAGTCAATTCGCACAAAATATTCTCAAAAATAAGCCGAACGTCGGCATCGACACCGTCGGGAATGAGCAAACCAACCGCAGCTCCTGAAAAAACAAAAATTTGCTAAAAAATCCTTTTAATCGTCAACTAAACTACCTGGTTGTTGAGTGCTAGTGTCGGGAAACATATAAGCGCCATAACTCGTTTGCAAAACGGGCGAACGACCGGGAATCAGAGGATAAATCCACGAACCGACTTGCAGCCACCCGGAAGGCTGGACAGAATTCGCCCTCGCAGCCCTCTCGTTACTAGCAAACGTGTAGACGGTAAGAGCCGTCGGATACGACGGGGCACTGACATAACCTTCGGGTGACACGAAAAAAAGCTGCACTTCGTCCAAACTGAAAATCGCTTCGGTGTCGGCCGGAATTTCAGCCATAGCTGTCAAATCGACGCCGTCAAGATGCGCTGCCATGTTCGACACTTTCTCCCTCAACGACTGCTGACTCTGGCTCTGAATTAATCCCGACGTGCCCTCATTTGCATGCGAAGACTGCGACCAAAGCGGGCTCGTCGCTTCGTCATATGACGGCGGCAACTCGGACGAAGACGGCGACCGGATCGTGCGCAGTAACATCAATCGCTCGAGGATCTCTAATCTCGTGTGTCTCATCTTTTCCTGAGCAGCTCGGACCTTCTCCCATTTCGGTTCCGTCTTGTTTGGACCTTCGCTGGGGAATGACAGCGCTTGGTCGATTAGTCGGAGCGCTCTTTCGTAGAGTAGAAGTGCGCCTTTGGCTTCGGCTTCCTCCTCCATGTTGAGTGCGTGAGTAACGTAGAGGTATGCTTCATCGTGAAACTGTTTGAAGGATTCCAAGTCGTCGTCAGCTCGGGAATTTGTTATGGATTTCGGCTCGGGTGTGTTTTCGGTCGATTCTGCCATCGATCGATGGTGTTTGATTTCGTTTCTCGTCGTAGGACTCCGTATGCGATGATGAAACTGAAAGATGATGAGTAGCAACAGGCGAGTGTGCGACCGAACCGGTTCGAGAGGGTGCGATCGGTGATGGAATTTGTGAGTTTAGTTTATTAATTAACGATTATTAATTATTTTATTTATACCATTCTTTGTGTATTGTGAAAGGAAGTATTTTGACGAGTAATTTTTATTGTATTTTTATAGGCGGAGGGTTCGACCGGTCAGTAAATCAGTTCGAGGGATTTCCGCTATTATTTGGTGGCGCGTGTGAGCGCGTTCAGCTGCTTCTGCTTCATCATGATCACGTTGTAAACGGATAGTAGGATAAAAGGAAGATAAAGGAAGTATTTATTGTGATATAACGGTTTTTTGGACATGAAGCCTGAGTGATTGTACGGAAAAAAAGCAAAATGTGTCGCTGGAGAAGTGTCAATCAGTTTTTAAGATACTGGAGAATATGGATTCGGCCAGTTATTATGGGCACTTATGCCATTATTTTCGTAATCGTTTTACCATTATGCATTCTAAAACTAAGCACGAGCGGCGCTCAGCCGAAGGACCAGGCAGCTTTCGTCGGCGGACTTTTCGTCCTTATGACACTTCCAATCGCTTTGTGGGAAATAACTCAACATCTCGTTCATTACACGAAACCTTATTTACAAAAACATGTCATTCGAATATTATGGATGGTTCCCATTTACGCGCTTAATGCGGTAAGTATTTTTTTTTAAAGTGATTAAATAGTTATTAACTTCATTTTTTCATTCAGTGGTTAGCGTTGCTGTTTCCTGAAGGTGCAATTTATATGGATACTGTGAGGGAATGTTACGAAGCCTACGTTATATATAATTTTATGATCTATTTATTGAATTTTTTAAATTCGACGCTGGATTTGGAGGAAGTATTAGAAAATAAGGAACAAATTAGGCATCTGGTGCCGCTTTGTTGTCTTCCCGAGTGGAAAAACGGCAGGTATGATGAAGAAATGTAAAAAATTTACAAATGAAATTTGTTTTGATGAAATTTCTGTGTTTAGAGAATTGATTCAAAGATGTAAACATGGTATTCTACAATACACCGTCGTGAGACCTGTGATGACCGTTATTGCATTGTAAGTGAGAAAAATTCTAATTTTTAATCATAATTCAAATTTATTATAATTTATTCAAATTTAGAATGTGCGAACTTGCTGGTATTTACGAAGAGAATCAATTTACGGGGAAAAACGCTTACACCTACATAATTTGCATAAATAATTTTTCTCAATTCGTAAGTACAAAAATAATTTAAATTTCCATTTTATTTTTTAAAAAAAAATTAATCTTCTAGATTTCCATGTACTGTTTAGTACTTTTTTATAAGGCAACTCGTGAAGAATTACAACCAATGAGACCAATAGCTAAATTCCTTTGCATAAAAGCAGTCATTTTCTTCTCATTTTTGTACGTAACAAATTTAATGTAATTTTCTGTTATTTATGCAAATTTCTTTTTAGTCAAGGATTTGTAATCGCAATTCTCGTCGCAACTGGTGCTATAAAGGAGGCTTTCACGGCCGATGAGAGAGAAGCAAAAATCATAGCGAATAGTTTACAGGATTTTCTAATCTGCATCGAAATGTTTTTGGCAGCCATAGCACATTTATACGCATTTTCCTATCGCCCTTTCGTGGATCCGGAGGCCGATCAAGTCCCGTGCTGCGACTCGTTCTGGTCCATGTGGGACGTTTCAGACGTCCATCGCGACATCAGAGACCACATCAGGGTCGTCGGTAAGAAAAATTCGGTACTCGATTTTCAAACATGAAAAAATTAAAAAAATTATTTCAAAGGTTCGACGGTGAAACGGCAAGTGACGCGAAGAAGAAACAACGAACCAGTTCAGGACGAACGAACGAGATTAATCGCTGGAGCGCCGAGTGCAAATCAATCGTTAGAACAACCCGGATCTAGTTTCACACCTGCAACTCATTATCAATCGGTACCAGAGACTCACGATGACGAAATCTCAGCCGAATCACATCCGTACGGCGAGTCGAAATCAGGGAATTTAATTTCGTTTTAGATCAAAGACTTTTTTTAAAAATTTAAAAATTATTTATTGCTAATGTCGATGTTTACACTCTTGAACGTTATTTTTGTGCAGAAATGAATTATTTATTCCACTGTAATTGTGATACAACTGTGGCTACATTTAGCTTTTATATTTACATTTTGATCACGTGTCACAGCCACAGGTTTTTCTAAAACAATGCACGCTTGCTTGCAAAAGCAATCGTTGTCGAACGTGTCTAAGAATTCATTTCCGTAACGAAGTTTGAACCAAAACAAAACCGCATCGATCGTTCCGTCGGACGTAATTTGAAGTGGGAAAACGTTCGAAACGTTCGTGAGGTCGCTCGATTTGTCGGTGAAGTCGAAATCGAAAATTCGAATCGATTCGCTGAGGAATTTGTGCGGAATTTGCTTCAAATTGATGTCGATGTGATTTGTTACCTGCAAATATTGTAAAGATAAATAAAATAATTTTTGTTTAAAGTTACTGGTACCTTGAATTGGTTGATGGTATCCGCAATTTTAAACCCGAGCACGTTATCGTCGGTGACCAATCGGTTCATTTTGAGTAATGAGGAGCTCTGAACTAAAATTGCTTGCACGATCACGTGACTCGGAAGAAATACGGCGTTTTGAGATGAAAATCTGTAATTTTTTTCAGTTTTATTAGGTTTCGAGTTGGAAACGGAGGTTTACCGTAATAGTGCGAGTGTTTCGAGGATTTCTTGACGTAAAAGACCAGTTGGTTCCACCAAATCGACTACTACGACGTCCCACGCTCGAGTAGACGCTTCTTCGTGAGTCGAATATTCGATTTTGTTTGTGTTTATCGTATTAACACTTGCTAAATGTTTGATTAAGTCGTATTTCTCCGTAATTGTCACTTGTTTCGCGTTCATTTTGAGGGCTTTGAGAGCCGCGAGAGGCATTGTGGTTAAATCCAGCACCCTGAGTTGGTTTAGATCACATTTTCCTAAATTATCAGCGATTAACCGCCAGTAGCGATCGTCGTTGAGTCGCAACATGTCGTTGTGGTTTAGTTCCCACGTTGTGTCGGGTGTCGGGTCGATTTCTGGACCGATCGGACGCAATTCGATCGAATCTCGTTCGATACGAGCACGAAGTTCGATCGAAGCGTTTTTTTCGACCCGGATTTTTTCACCTGCGAGTAAGTATTTAATTTAAAAATTTTAAAATGAATTATTTTAATATTTACTCGTCTGAACGGGGTAAACTGCTTGTTCCCAACATGTATTATTTGCGGTTGATAAAGTTCGCTCGGCGTCGAGATGCAAATTAAACCACATAACGACAGCGTCGAGGACTCCGTCTTGAACAACTTCGGTTTTCAAATTGAGCGTCAAACCTTCGATATATTTCTTAATTTCCTGGAATTTAAAATTTCAGACATTTTATTTTATTTTTTAAATTTTTTTTAGACAGTTTTACCCGTCTGTCGTTGAAATTAATGTTGGTGATCGCGACCGGTTGCGTGATAAAATTCACATCCTTTGAAATCGTGTCTAAATTTTCAGTCGTGTAAGGTAAGAAATCAACTGCTCGTGATTTCGACAAGGAACTCAAGTCGATATCGCAGACATTGAGTCGGGAAATTCGATTTTGAAGTCGAATCGATTCGGATTCAACGCAGGAAGCCCAAATAGTTGCTCCTGATGGAATTACTTTTCCTCCTTTTTCGATTAGATTTTCCCAAGCGTCGTCTAAGGTGAGTAAAATTCCTTCTCCCAAAAGCCCACTGTCCAATATTTCAGTAACGACCAACGAAACTCTGAAAAAGGTAAAGAATCAATCGTTTTACATTTTTAAATCGTAATAATTCATACCGTTTTTCTAGATCTTCGGGAATCCGCAGACAAGACGAAAATCGATGGTGCAACGTGATTTGTGACTCCATTCCGTTATTTTGTAACACTTTACCGGCAATTTGGTACATAAGTTCGGAAACTTCGCAAGCGTACGTCTTTTTAGCGCCGTTTTTTGCGGCAAACATACTAAAATAATCCAAATTTAAATTCATTTATTAATTTTTACATTTTTTCTATTTTTTACCTCAGGATCCCAGTTCCCGTACCGATATCCAAAACGGTATCGAGTCCTTTACCGATCGCATCTTCGAGAGCTGAATTATACATTTCGTTCCGCGCTTTGTCGTTCAACATCGGAAAATGCCATCTTTCGATCAAAGTATTGCTAATATTATCTAAATTCTCTTTCGCTGACACGAACGACGGATTTAACGTTAAAGCTTGCAGGAAATACGGTACAGCTGCTTCGATATCACCGTACCTGAAATCAACAACAAAAGAAATAAACTCAGAAACGTAAATAACATTTATTGCGCTTTTTCGTATAACTTATACACAAAAGAAGCAGTTTATGAAAATATACGATTTTACAAAATAATTGTGGAATGAATAACTATTTCGTTACGGATCGACAGCTGCACGCCGTTATATTTGCAACTTTTAGCAGTTAATCGGTCGAACCATTTGTTCACCTTATCCACCATTTTAGGCACGATTACCTCGGGAATGCTAAAGGAATAAATTTTACTCGAAATTGATTTATCGTTCGTATCCATGGTAACTAAATTTACGGCGTAAACTCGCAACGGACATAAGGACAAACAGTTTCCGTTGAGAGATTCGTAGTAATAAATAACCGGATAATCGAGTAATAATCCAAAAATGGTGGATAAATTATGGAAATCACTTTTCAATTGAATGACGTCATCTTTTTCGTCCTCCAGATGCCATTCCAATTGATTTACGATATCGGAAATGGATTTCTTCAACTCGATCTGTACGTCGGACGCGGCGATTCGAGGAATTTCCAAACTGCTCGACACGTCGACGAGTAAAATCGATTTGTCGGTGACTTTCTTTAAATGGACGATCAAGTTTCTCAAATTGAGCACCAACAAATCGTCGTTGATGGCGACGAGTCTGAGGGATCCGTTCAAAGTCGATTTGATCGAAGTGTCGTTTAGCAAATTGACGATCTTTGCGATGTTCGGTTGCAAAACATCCCACAGATAAACGGGTTTGAGTCCCATGTCGACAGCGAGGATGTCGCACGCGACGGAATTGACGTGTTTCTTGGCCAGTTTGCCAAATCTCGTGACGAGGGCGGTTCGCCACGTTTCCACGTGCACAGGTGACATTTCGCTATAGTTTTATTTCAAAATGATGACTGGCGTACCTAACTAAATGCGCTCCGAGGTTGTTTTGAATTTCAGGGCTCCCAGGAAGAACGGTCAACGCTTTTTCGTACAAGTTGAACAATTCGGGATATTTTTGATGACGCTCCAGAGACAAACCGAGTTCGCCTGGAATTTTTGCGAGAAATTAAAGGTTTGTTAGTTTAAATACTTTAAATACTTACGGAGCGTGAAAACGAGACCATCTGTTACTTCGGGGATGGGGGATAGTTTGGCGCAGACGAGGAAATTGTAAAATGCTTCGGTGTTGTTGCCTTCTGATAGATATTTCTCGGCTTGCGATCGGCAGTGTTGATTTAGTTTCTTGCGTTTGTTTTCAGCCGATGCCATCGATGCAATCGAATTCTGGCCTGACTTTAGTCCAGATTGGAGATTTGTCTGTCGGTTTGTTGACAATGGAAGTTGGGCGCCATCTTTAGGGATTCGAGAGGTTATGGCGCTGTGGTTTGGAACGGTAGGAACCCGGATGAGCAAAATGGCGGAAAGTATGGATGGATTTCGATGGATTTCGTAGCGTGAATTTGGTACGTTTTTATTAGATTTAGGTCG
>JAQIXT010000629.1:0-28012 GCA_034700445.1 Stenotaenia linearis | reverse complement strand
ATTTTATTACAGATTTTCATAGATTCCTTCAATTTTATTACAGATTTTCATAGATTCCTTCAATTTTATTACAGATTTTCATAGATTCCTTCAATTTTATTACAGATTCTTACATTCTTCTACAATTTTATTCAGACTTTTACACATTTCTACCATTTTATTACTCACCTTTAACCATTCTTACCTTCTATACACTCTTTACCCATTTCCACAATTTTTTGTATCACATTTTCTGCCTTTTTACACATCAAACAACAAAAAAAAAGTTTCATCTTACAGACACCTTTATCAAATTTTTTTTCCCACTTTTTCATCTCCTCAAATAACACAAACAAGAACTCCCTCGTTTTGTTTACACCCAGAACCAAGTTCCTCACTTTCTCTTACAACACAAACATCAAAGGTGAAACTTACAAATTAGGACTTTAATTCTCCTTGATGTTTTCTCCAAAAGAAAGAAAACTTATTACCCTCCAACTCCTGACCTCTCTCACCTACAAAACCAGCTATAATAACTACTCAACCATGACTACACACAGAAAATAAAATACGTTTTTAAAGATGATACTTTTTCTATATATAAAACAAAGGAAAACTTGATCACAAAAAATATTTAAAAAATTTGATGGAACCCATTACTCGCCTATAGCTTCCATAAAAAAGTCAATTTGGTATCAAATCCACAATTTACAGCTTAGAATGTAACAGTTCACTAGTTAAACCACCATTTTAGTTTTATACACTTCACTTTATTCCCTTCTCAATCTTAAATCTTATGTTTTCAGCCAACAAACTAAAAAAATTGCACTTTTGGCTTATAAGTATGCAGGAGCCGTTCACGGTTTAGATTGGTTATGGTTTACTCATAGACAGACCTTTCATTTCCAATCTAAGCCAAGACTTAGGAGAATTTTTTGTTCCATGAAGAAAATTGGAAAAAAAAATACATTAATCATTTAGTTGAAGAGTAAATAATAAATAAACTATAAAAAATAACATCTGATAAACTGATACACAGTAGTAGTCATTAACCCTTCTGCTTTGAGCGCACGGTCATTAAAGGCGCCTTAATGGCTTCAAACATTAAAGACTCCTTGCTATTTGACCGTTAACAGTCGGTTATTACACTGATGAATGTATCAAGTGAAGGCTAATGTTGAAAATCAATTGCGGTTAAACAAATACAAAATCAACGACAGACAACAGTGAGTTTGCAGGAGTGCATTTCCCGTTATAAAATTTTAGTTAAAATTATAATTTAAATTTACGACAGTTTGCGGCAGTGCATTTTTCGTTATAAATTTATGTTATGGTATGTAATAGTTAGGCTAACGGGAAGTTTACGTCATAAAAATCAAGGGCTTGCGGCTTCGTTCCAGCAGACCAGGTGATAAAGACAGATCGATACTTTCATGTCAGATTGCCGACAATCTTTTCCGATTTGGTTTTTAAGTAATTTGAAGCATAATCAAGATCAAGTTACTAGCTTGTTTTGTGCTTTACGTTATAAGGAGCAAACGGGGGAAAAAGAGTTTGCAAATTGGTTAAGCAATTGATTAAATATTCGTTTTTGAACTCTTGAAGTGGGGAGAGCTATTTTGGGCGCCATGTTGGAAAATTATAAATAGCATGGTGATTGGTTCATTATTTTATAACACAAGATCATAACTCGAGGTTATAACTTCCTAACTATGACTTTATAACAAGAAATGCACTCTCGCAAATTCATTAATTGATTAATATTCTAATTTTCTTATTGTACTTTTAATCAGTATTAAATTCAGTGTAAATTTCAAATTTCAATCTCTCTGGGGGTTTGTTCTTTACCTATCTTCATGATGATGTCCAGACATCATTTAAGTTGCCCTTGTAGAAAATATTGAAGTCATTTTCAGGATTTTCAATGAAAGTTCATTTTTTGATCAATTTGTGATCAGTTATGATCATCATCAAATGTAGAATAAATTTTGATTTTTTTAAGTCATTATCTTTTAATTAAAAGAAAATTATCGAATGACCTTTTCATCACTAGTTAATCACATTATGGACTTTTATGATTAAAATTGTAATCAACTATTCCTAAAATGATTAAATTATGTACTAATAATGATTTGAAAATGATCAATCATCTTTGTAAGGGTGACATGTCTCTGCGACATTGCTGAGATAAGCGAGGCTTAAATATAATTACGAAGTTTTAGAATTGCGGTCGTAAGACCGTTTGATGTTTAATTCCTGAAAGATGATGACTGATTTTTATTTAAGCGGTAGTTAATTTTAATTTAGGTTGTAATGAGGAATTTTACAACCTCGTTGTGTATATTTTACGGCACAAAGTGCTTTTAGGGATAATTTAGCTCGCGTATCGGTTACTTTGATAGGTCATTGCCCTTTTTTTCTTCTTTTTTTTAAAGATTTCCAAACGAACTGAACGTGGGACAACTCAGTGCTGCTACGTTGTGGAGTATGTTTGAGATTAAATATGCTCTTGAAGGTACTTAAAGATTTGAATATTAAAAGTTGACTTGTTTAATTAATTGCTAATGTTTCTAGAACACGAACAGCACCGAATTTGTAAAAGTTCAGAATATATGAATCTTCATTTTAAGGTGAAGTGGTTGTATAATAAATACGTAAAGGATACGCCGCAGTATAAGGGAACTGTCCCTGAATATCCTGCGTAAGTATTTTTTTTTTTTTAAATAATGGTTCAGTTTTGACTGTGATTTTTGAATTTCAGTTGGTTTGAACCATTCGTCATGCAATGGTTGAATGAAAATGATGAAGTGTCTTTGGAATATTTGCACAGTGCCTTTATTCGGGATCAGAAAGATGGGGTTTGTAGATGTTCTAACCGGGACCAAACCGCTAGATATTTTATTATAAATACAGGGAAAAAATAATTGGATAATTTAATTTAATTTAAAAAAAAAAAAAAAAATTTAATTTAATTTTTTTTTTTTTTTTTTTTTTTAATTTTTTTTATTTTTTTTTTTATTTATTTATTTATTTTTTTTTATTTATTTAATTTTTGTTTAAAAAAATAATCAGTAGTTGTAAAAATTTGTAAAGTATTTGCAAAATTTTAAAACAAAAATAAAAATCTGCAAATTTTCTGCATAAATTATTAAAATTTGCACTTTTTTTAATGAAATTACTATTTTTATTCACAAATTTTGTAGTTTTCCTTGTGCGGTTAAAAATTGAAAGTGGCGTGGCCCTGGAATTTTATTTTTTAGTTTTATTTTTAATTTTTAATTTATACATTTTTATTTAATAGTTTCAGCAAAGTAGCGAACATTCTCTGTTCTCCAATTCAGTGGTTGATGTATTTACTCAACTCACTCAATGTTTTGATGTTATTAGTAAATTAGAATGTCCTGATCCGGAAATTCTCAAGAGATATATGAAGCGATTTGCAAAGGTTAGTTAATTAGTGTGTTTTATATATAAATGGACAAATGTATTAATAAATTAATTTGTTTGTTGTTATAGACAATAGTGAAGGTTCTAACTGCTTATGCAGACATTGTGAAAAAAGAATTTCCTAAGTATCTCAATCAAGACAAAACAGTAAGATTTATTTCATTTTTCTCGTTTCTTTTCCTCGTTTTTCTTGTTTTTTTTTCTCACTTTTTCTCATTTTCTTCGCGTTTTCTCATTTTTCTCATTTTTTTTTTTTTTTTTCATCATTTTCCTCATTTGTCTTATTTTTTTGCGTTTTTCTCGCGTTTTTTGTATTTTCGTGTTTTTCTCTCGTTTTCTCTTGTTTTTTTTGCGTTTTTTACATTTTCTTAGCATTTCCTCATTTTTTTTCACGTTTTAACCGCATTTTTTACAATTTCCTTAATATTTCTTCTAAATTGAATTCCAGGCGTTTTTTCTCGCGTTTTTTGTATTTTCGTGTTTTTCTCTCGTTTTCTCTTGTTTTTTTTTTTCTCGTTTTTTACATTTTCTTAGCATTTCCTCATTTTTTTTCACGTTTTAACCTCATTTTTTACAATTTTCATAATATTTCTTCTAATAAAATGCTAAATTGAATTCCAGGCGTGTATATTAATGAACAACGTACAACAACTTAGAGTTCAACTGGAAAAGATGTTTGAATCAATGGGTGGCGATAAGGCGAGTAAAAAAGAAAAATAATTATACAATTTATACAAAATCATAATTTTTTAAATTTCCTTTTTAGTTGGAAGAAGACGCCGCCAACATCTTGAAAGAATTGCAACAAAATTTAAATCTAGTTCTGGATGATTTGAGTTCAATCTTTGCGATAAGCTTGGAACCTCAGATCCAACAGAGCATGCGCGAACTGGGAGATCTTCTGGCAGGAATTAAAGGAGGCGGTCAATCGCTAAACCAACAGCAGAAAAACATGGTTGCGGGTGAAGCCGACCATATCCTCCGGCCCCTCATGGACCTTCTTGACGGCAGTTTATCTCTTTTCGCGCAAATGTGTGAAAAAACTGTTCTTAAGAGATTATTAAAGGAATTATGGAAAATCGTGATGCACACTATGGAAAAAACAGTAGTTTTGCCTCCGATGTCTGAAAAGAATGTAAGAAAGTCGAATATTGAAATGTTGGCGTCATGAAAAGGGTGATTAGAATTAATTCTAGTGTTTTGGATTCAAAATGGATGCTGTTTTTGAAATTAGTGCATTATTATCGAAATACAATGCAGTTTTTGCTGATGCTTCACTGCAGAGCTCGAGTTTCACTGCAATGCCGGTAACTGGAGTAATGCAGTGAAGCAAAAGAATTTTGCAAATTCTTTAGAAATTCAGCAGAAAATGCAAAAATTTGATAAAAATTCACAGAAATTCGACAAAATGTGCAAAATCAAAGTAGAAATTCAATAAAAATTTCAAAAATTTAACCGAAAACTTCAAAAATTCGATAAAAATTACTTGATTTTAATCAAAATCGGCAGAATTCAAGCATTAAACCCTTTTCATAATATCGCAATCACTTTAACTCTTTCTCGCACCAATTCTCACACTCAACCCTCACTTTCCTCAGATGATTCTTCCGAACCTCGCTGCAAATGCCAAAATTGAAGACATGTCTCGACTCCTCCGTAACCACGTGAGTGGCAGTAAACTACAAACCCTAAGCGGAGTTATGGTGAATTTACAAAATATCTGAAATTTTATTTTTTCAATCGAAATAATTAAAAATCTTAACAAACAGGTGGAGAAAAACTTGAGTCCCAAACAGTGCGCAGTTTTGGATGCAGCTTTGGACACTATAAAACAATATTTCCATGCTGGAGGCAATGGATTAAAGAAAACTTTCCTCGATAAAAGCTCAGAGCTCCAATCGCTACGTTACGCACTTTCTCTGTACACCCAGACCACCGATGCACTCATTAAAACTTTCGTCACTAGTCAAACTAATCAAGGTAAAATTTTCACTTTTATTTTTTTAATGCCAAAGATGAGAAAAAAATTATCCAAATATTTTTATTAATGCTACCGTAAAGTTCCGTTAAATAAAAAGAAAAGAGATGCATCTAAAAGGTCTAGGGATAGTTCAGGTAGTGGTGAAAAACCACCACCACAAAAAGGTATGGTTTGGATGTAGTGAATTTTTTTTTTTTTTTTTTTTTTTTAAATTTTGTATTTTTTTAAAATAATTTTTGTTTTTGTGTTTGCATGGTTTTAGGTTTAGTTTTGTTGTTTGTAGGTTACTAGGTTTGGTTTGCTTTGTTTTATTAATGCGGATATGAAATTTTTAGCATTCTCCACTGAAGAAGAAAGTATGGGAGAAGTATCAGTTCAAGTTGACCTTTTCACTCATCCTGGGACGGGTGAACATAAAGTCACAACTAAAGGTGAGGTATTTGGTTGGTAAGAATATATTTGAAACTTTTGAACTCAAAAATCTCAAAAATTGTTTTAATGTGTGTAAAAAATTGCAGAATAAGGAGTAATTAGTTAAAAAGATTATTTCAGCGTTCTTGAATCTCAAATTTTGCTTCTCATTCTGTTAGCTGCCCCTTTTAAACTCGAACTTCGCTGCAACGCTTTCACTAAAACCCATGCGCTTCGCTTTAATCTTTTTCTCACTTACGAACGCACAAAAACATACAACGAAAAACTGTTCCTGACTAATTAGACTATGCTTTACAACTTCTACATTAAGAATTTTTCTATATCTCTTACGGTTTAAAAGATATTCTAATAAAAACATCATTACAAATAATTTTTTGAGATTCTTGATTCTGTTTCAAATGAATGTCCTGCTCGATACTTTACTTAGCTGCTTTATTCTTTATTCTAACTTCAAGTTGTGGCTGCCAATGATATAAAATGGCCTACAACAGGGATGTTCAGGCCTTTTGTTGAAGTCAACTTGATAGGTCCACATCTAAGCGACAAGAAAAGAAAACATGCAACTAAATCTAAGTCTAGTAACTGGTCTCCCAAATATAACGAAACATTTCATTTGTAAGTATCCCCATTGTAATAAGAAATCATACAAAATGCAGACACACAGCCCGAAAAATCCATAATGCATTAGGGCTGCCATCCAACTATTACATTTCCCCACAAAGCCGTAAAGAAACCATTTCCTCTTGTCCATTTTGATTCTTCAGTTGCTGTGCACTGAGAATGGTTAAATTTAACCGAAATTGGCTCAAATTGCCTTCCTGGAATATGAATAAAAGAAATTTTATTCAAATACGAAACGCAGTGGCGTAAACTACAATGGTTCCGATGGTTCAATAGCCCTTCTAAAGTTGTCTTGCATTGTGTCCAAAACATCTAATTGCGGGATTGGGAGAAACTGTACGAGTGCGCGCCACAATATTGGAATGATGGTGTTTTACTTGCGCGCCGTCCTCTTTTATTGCAAATTGTTGAATGAAGGAAAAAATAATAGTTTTTAATCATATAGAATTAAAGTACATGAAGTTAAGCTTAATTTGACCACTAGCAAATTATTATTTTTTAAGAAATTATGTTTGAATAAATTGCTGTACATGCTATGGTTGCCACCTCGCCTGATTTTACTCGGAGACTTCGGTTTTTGTGACCAATGTCTGGTCTCCATTTCTCAAAGCAAAATCTATGGCTTTCGGTAAATTTTTTTTAAATGGATTTTTGTTGAAAATTCATTAAAATAAACGAAATTTCACCGAAAATCAGTCGGAACTTGATAAAAATATTTTAAATATATGGGATTTGTTGGAAAATTAAGTTAAAATCCGTGGGATTAGATGGAAAATAGGGTAAAGTTAGTGGAATTTAAGTGAATTTAAATGAAACAGATTGCAACAGTGTTGTTATAAATGTATTTTTTGTGAGTTTGTTATCTAATTATTGTTGTTCAACAGTGAAATATGTCATTTATTAAGTTTATGTATCTTTCTTCTTTCCCACCTCCCGCACAACCTTATTTTCATCCGTAATCATCACCTGCGATAAATCAATAGTGATGTACTCAAAAGATGGCAACTCTACATGGCAACAACAATAGTAATAATAGCCAAACTACTGTTTTCAATAGTAGCAGCAATAATTATACAGATTTGTTGTTACCATAAACATGGATCATAATTTGGAGCCTTGTTTGGTCTCTTAAAACTTTATAATATTACACGTTGAGAAGATAAAACGTTATTCCAAGAGTGTATACAATAAACCAGTGGTGTCCAATACACTGGCCACATGTGCGAAATAGTCAATATGCAATGTCGGGAATTGAGATTTAAGTCATACAAGTTGTGCCATTGAATATCTAAAATTCAAATTTGTATTTGTTAAGTTCTGTAGGATAAAAAATTTTGGTTCTTTTATACTGTAGTACAGGATAAAAGAACTCGTATTTTTATTGAATTGTGTAAGTTAAAACGACTACGAGTAGTGTGTAGTTAACACCTACTTAGATTTTTTTTAAAAAGTTCTTTATTCTCAAATTCGCCTTTAATTCTCAAATTCAGCCTTAATTCTCAAATTCTGCCTACAAATTTATTAATCATAAGCGAGTGTTGTAATATTCGAAAAATATATTGGACACCACTGCAATGAACAATACTTAACATTCGTAATAATCACTAATATGTATTCTTGTATTTAGTATTATCGGAAACGAGGAGCAACCAGATTCATACGAACTGCACATTTGTGTCAAGGACTATTGTTTTGCACGTGAGGACCGGTTGGTTGGACACTCTCTAATGCAATTGAGGGACATAGTGGATCAAGGCAGCTGCGCGTGTTGGTTGTCATTGGGCAAGCGGATCTTGATGGACGAAACCGGTTGGACCATACTTCGAATTTTGTCGCAGAGGACCAACGATGAAGTAGCCAAAGAATTTGTCAAGCTCAAGTCTGACGTGAGACCGGACGAAGTCGTGCCCAATCAATCATGATTGATGATTACTTGATTTGTTGATGATTACTTTTCCTATTTGCTATGGCTCTCACACATCTAATATGATTTTTTTAATTAAAAATCGCCAATCGGGACTGTGCTAAATGTAGTCGACATTTGAATTGTCATTTTATCTATCGATGAGAGCTATTTAAATTCATTCCTGCCTGAATAATGAATTTAACGAGCCCCACGACGACTTTTGTCTTCACTGGGCTCGCGAACCATTTTCAAATGAGAAATTTCAACTTAAATTTTATCCACTTTTTAAAGGCCACAGAAATTTGAATCCTGTTCTTCCAGAGTAGATTCAAACGCCTGATGGCAGGGTAAGATAAAAGGGATATTTTGAGGTATAGCCTTTTATCGTTTTTAATTTTAATAAAAAAAATTTTTGGTTTTGCTTACTGCATTGCATGAATACAGAAAAAAGAAAAGCAATATTTGAAGAAAAAAAAATCTTGGTCTAGTTGCTGCACCTTGTTCTCATGTGCACACATTTCAATTGTTTTTTGACTCTCTTGTGCTGTTTGTGGCAGTATGTGATTTTTATTTTTCCTTTCTTCCGTTTTAACGTTTTACAGATAGAAAAAGGTCCGTTTAGTTGACAAAAATGTTATCACTCATTCTTGTCACCTGTCTATAACTTTCAAATATTATTTTTGATAATGTAGATTAGGCACCATCTGTTGACAGACAAGGGAATTGAGTTGATGACTACCAAAAGATTTGGAATTTATTTCATTTTTTTTTGTTTAATTTACAATGCACTGTTTTATTATAAGGTTTTAAGTACGCAAAATGTACAGAAATGGTTGATTTTTCTGTTTGCCGCATCGAAATGAAAATTATTCATTCCCAGCATGCATTTTTGTGTGATTCCAAGAGTATCATTGTAATTTGTTATGAGCATATCAGTTTTTGTGATGCCATTATTTATACAAAATTACATTTATGCAAAATTGATATTCAATTTTATAATTTTAATAACGTTAATAATAATAATAATTAATAATAATAATTAATAAGTGTGATGAATCGTGACCAAGAATGAATCATCCTTTTTTAAATGTTTATTTAATTTTAAAATTCTAAATTTGGAATTCAAGGAATGTCAATAAAGCAAGTGAAGATTTACTTTAATCACTGATTTTCAATTTAATTTATAAATTTTTCTTTATTTAAAAAAATTAACTTTTAATTTTCAATTAAAATTTAAAAAAATGACGCATATCTCTTTCAATAATTTGAATATCTAATTTTTATCTCAAATTCTTACTGATTTTTTATATCAGGATGTGTTGGTCATCATTTTGAGTCAATGATGGGTTGTTGGTCAAACTTCTTTATCATGTTAACAACCCCTTTGTTATATTAATAAAATTCTTTCCAACAAAACCGTTTCTTATATATTTCTTTTATTTCTATCACAATTCTTTCTTCAAGACTCGAAAATACAATGTCAAGATACTTCTATTTATAGTATATTTATTTCGTTTTAATAGCGTGACAAATTATGGAAATATTCCAAGGAAGACACTACAGGAATTATCAGAACCGAATTTCTTAGAGATTTATAAATTACATTAAAAAAATTACAGATTATCGTTAAACACTAAAAGAAAAACAAATTTACAATACATAATAAAGAAAGTTTTTAAGGTTCGTTTTCATGTCCTTTTATCTTTTTTTTTCCTCCAGTGCCGTTTCCGATACTCAAAAATGCAAAATGAGATAAAAACAAGAAAATTTGACACTGTTTAAGTTTATTATTAAGGATATTCATTGGATTTCAGTCTCCGGCGGAGTTATTGGCAGACAATTCGCTTCGGTCTAAACTACTGAGTAAATCGATTCGCGCTCTTTTCCTTCCCGTGGACTGTTCGGCGTTGTCCAGGTTGGCGTTATTTGAGTCACGTTTCTTTTGCATATTCTGAGGATATAAAAAAAGTTAGAAAACCAAGTTTAGGATTCAAAATTCAAAATGGCAGAAAAACCTTTTTGTCCCAATGTTGGTGCAAATATCGGAGTAATATGTTTGTTTTTTCTGTGATGATTACTGGAAATATAATTTGTTTTTTTTTATTTGTAATTAAATGCGAATTTTATGGGTTTTTTTAATGAATTTTTAACAAACTTTGTTCGGATGGGTGTTCCTTCGTCGGCAGATAAACTGAAGGCCTTTTCACCTGTTTTTGAAATAATTTATGTAATAAAGTGATTTTGAAGTTCATTTATATAATCTTACCGTTGTTTTACTGTTACTGTCACTATGGAATCTGGTAAAATTATTCTCGTTATAACTAGGTAAACCTTTTAAGAATTCGGCAGTCGACTGAAAAATATTTATACAAAAATTAGCGAATGTTGTTATATATTTATACTATGAAAAATGTTAAATATAAAAATTTAATTTACGCCGGGCTTGTTCTTAGAAAACATTATAAAAGCTGCATGCGTCGGAAAGCAATGACAGCAACACAACAACACTCACCATTTTCGCAAAGTGAATGACATCACCGCAGTCCCGCGGAAATGTTTTGTTAATCTAAGTTGGTTTTTAGTTTATTGAAAAAAAATTTATTATTTTAAAATTATTTTCGGTATTTTTTATTTAACGGTAAAAAGAAAGGTTTTGTGCATTTATCTTCTCTTAAGGATCCTGGAAACGGTTGCTCTCCGCAGTAATCGGCAAACCAACATGTCGGACGTTGAAGAAGATTTCATGTGCGATGATGAAGTAGATTACGATTTGGTACGGTTTCGAAGTGCTTGATTGTGATATTACTTTAAATTAAATTTTATAATGTACATGTAGTAACGTAAGATTAATTAGCGGGTCGAAATAATGTTTATTCGATCAATTTGCATTACTCGAACGACATGTACATTCGCCGAGTGTACGAGAATTGTGAAAATACATAAACAATTCTTTGAATTCCCCTAAATTGCAATTTGTGAATGATTTGTTTATTTTTTAATTTGCAGGAATATTCAGAAGACAGTAATTCTGAACCAGATGTTGATTTAGAAAATCAGTACTACAATTCGAAAGCTTTGAAAGAAGAAGACCCAAAAGCCGCTTTGACAAGCTTTCAAAAGGTAATTAAACTTAAGTTGCTATCAAAGGAAAGTTTAAATAGTTGATAAAAATTGTTTATCGCTTTGTATTTGATTTTATTTTGTAGGTTTTGGATTTAGAAGGAGGTGAAAAAGGAGAATGGGGATTCAAAGCCTTGAAACAAATGATAAAAATTAATTTTAAATTGGTAAAATTTAGTTTTGATTTTTTTAATTCGTTTGTAATGTTTTTGTTTGGTTTTTATTCGGTTTTTAGGGGAATTTTGGCGAGATGATGTCTAGGTATAAACAGCTACTTACGTATATAAAGAGTGCAGTTACGAGGAATTATTCAGAAAAATCAATTAACTCGATTTTGGATTACATATCGACATCCAAACAGGTACGTTTTGAATTTTTTTAAAGGTTTTTTGAGTATTAAAACTTGAATTTTGTAATATTTTAGATGGAACTTCTGCAAGATTTTTACGAAACGACCTTAGAAGCATTAAAAGATGCGAAAAATGACAGGTTATGGTTCAAAACGAACACGAAACTAGGAAAACTTTATTTTGATCGCGAAGAATTTGGTAAATTGGCCAAAATATTGAAACAATTGCATCTGTCCTGTCAGGTAGAGATTAAAAACAAAAATATTGGAAATTTCCCATTTTTTTCATATTTTTCATAAAAAATTTTCAGACGGACGATGGGGAAGATGATTTAAAAAAGGGTACTCAACTACTAGAAATTTACGCTTTAGAAATTCAAATGTATACAGCCCAAAAAAATAATAAGAAACTAAAGGCGTTGTATGAACAATCTTTACATATAAAATCTGCCATTCCGCATCCATTAATTATGGGCGTCATACGAGGTAAAAAATTTAAAAAAAATTTTGTTTTTGTTCAAAATAAGTAAAATTTTTATAATTTTTTAGAATGTGGCGGGAAAATGCATCTACGTGAAGGAGAATTTGAGAAAGCGCATACGGATTTCTTCGAAGCGTTTAAGAATTACGATGAATCGGGAAGCCCGAGACGAACTACCTGCCTGAAATATTTAGTTCTAGCAAATATGTTGATGAAATCAGGAATTAATCCATTTGATTCGCAAGAAGCAAAACCTTATAAAAATGATCCTGAAATACTTGCCATGACCAATTTAGTCAGGTAAGAAAGCGAAGGAAAAGTCGAGTTTGAGATTTAATGGAATTTTTGTATTTTGTTGCAGTGCCTACCAAAACAATGACATAAATGAATTTGAAAAAATATTGCAAACAAATAGGAAGAACATAATGGATGATTTGTTCATTCGTGAACACATCGAAGGTTTGTCTTTTTTTGAGATTTTGTTTAACAATTTATTTTGAAAAAAAATATTTCTTTAAATTTTTAGATCTGCTCAGAAATATCAGGACCCAAGTTTTAATTAAATTGATCAAACCATATACTAGAATTCACATACCGTTCATCTCAAAAGAACTTAACATAGATGTGTCCGAAGTAGAAAATCTTCTAGTTTCCTGTATTCTCGACAAGTATAAAATTGTTTTAACAGAAATTAAGAATTTAGCGATTTTTTGGCTTGAATTTTTCCACGTGTCAACAAAAATTGTTTCCCAAATATAAATATTTAAATTTTTTGAGCAAAAAATCGCTAAATATTGAACATTTTTATTGATTTCCATAAAAATATTATTTCGTCTTTAGTACTGTGCACGGGCGTATTGACCAAGTTAACCAAGTTCTGGAACTGGATAAACAAACACAAGGAGCAGCTCGCTACACAGCTTTAGACAGGTGGACAAGTCAGTTGTCCAGTTTACATTTGGCTATCCTTAACAAAATGGCCTGAAGCAAATGATGATGAAAATTTCAAGTTGTAATTTGATAAGTAAATAAAATTTCAAAAAAAATCGAAAAAATAATAATACGGCATTGCACTCGGCGAAATTGACCACAAGGAGTACACGAAGACGAACGTGGTATCGCATCGGCTAAAATTCCTGTTTGCTTCACTTTGATCATCGCAGCATAAACCAGGAATCGCCCAGTGTTTTTATGAACTTCTTTTAATTTCAATTTTATTTTCAAAATGGTTAAGTTCCGAAAAAGTCTCAAGGATTGTTAACTATAATTTTTTTGATAACTTTTAAATTTTTAGAAAAAAGAAAAATCATTTTTTTTCTTTTCATTCTTTTACAACAGTCGATTTTTTTAATTTTCTGCCAAAAAGTGATCGCATTGTAACGTTAGCGTTTAATGTAATAAACGAGGTTATTGTATAAAAATTTTGTTGAATTTTTAATTTTAAATATTATAATTTGTTTGTTCGGAAATTTGCGTTGAGTGAATGTATTTGACGTCATGTTGTTTACAGTTTCCATGGCAACGACGTAGGTCTAATGGTGTTTGAATGTGTCTTCCTTGATACTGCCAAAATGTAGTTATTGCACGAGTAATTATAGGTAAGGTTGAGTTTATTTACATAAATTTATTATTTTTTCATGGTTTATGTCGTGTTATTAACAGGTCGTATGAAATGTGACGTTCAAGTCACTTTTACAGGTGTTTGTGTGGTAATAAAATTGATTAGCCATTTATCATTGTGAAGTGAAAGAAGGTGTCAAAATTATTGTTTTGAAAATTGGATTATTTTTGTTTTTATCAGAATAATCGTAATGGCTGCCCAATACAAGATGTCAACATCAGAAACAGTTGAAAATCTGTTGCAATCTTATGCAAAAAGAAGAGAATTGCTCAGGAAAAGTCATTACGTAATTGTTTTATTTATTTAATTATTTTTTATTGCTATTTTTCTATATAATTATGGTTTTATTTCAGTTTGGAATGAGTTTTCCTGCAATTAAACCTTGTAAGTCTGCAATTTCGCTTCAGCAACAGAAAACTGTGGAGGATGAGATTTTGGAGTAATTTTTTTTTCTTTTTTTTTTTTTATAATCTTTAATCTTTTTCTTCTATTTTTTTTTTCTAGAAAGGATCAGCAACTTATTTTTTCAACTAAAATTTTACCACTTCCTAAAAGGTAAAAATGCAAATTTTATGCAATAATTTTAATGCAATTTTTAAATAAATTTTTAAAATAGATATTTATCTACTGAATCAATCACTGCTTCTTGTGATAAACTGAAAAAGTATTCATTCCCACACTCCAGGAAATCAACTGCAAAACTCAACAAACAGAAATTTGAAATATTTGAAAAACCATGTGAACCAGAACCGAAAAGCGAGTCACGTATAAATTCATCAACCATTCCCGTATGCAAACCCACAATAACAAATCACATAATGATCATAACTAACATAGAAGAAGTCAAAAACCTTGAGAAAACTCCATCTTACTTTAACATACAAAACTTAGCTGTTTATGATGTCATTTTTGATCAATTTATACCTTATTTGATAACAATATCAAAGGAATGCAAGCATTTACAGGTAGATTTTATTAATGATTTAATTTTTAAAATTAATTTATTAATAATTTAGACATTAGAGTTGCACAGATGTCACGTCGACTCATTCCAGCATTTAGAAGAAATTGCACAACTGAGAAATTTGAATAATGTTGTCATTGGATCGTCGGGTAATGCAATAACGCAGATATCGTGTTGGAATTTATACTTGTTGCATAGAATGTCTCACCTATCTCTTAGAACCATTAACGGAATTAAGGTTTGTGTTGTAAATAATTTTGTTGTTGTTACTAATTTAACAAATTGTAATTTTAAAAATTATTTTTAAAGATTACACCGGAATTGTGTTCATCAGCCGCTCAAAAATTTGGCTCATCGGTGCAAATGTTGAGATTAAGCCGTAAACAGCGACAACAAATGGACAAACACCCGTTGTTGCATGAAATTGAATCAACTTCAGAAGATGAGAACCAAAGGGTTAATTGCAGATTGTTATTTGCAGTTAATCAAATGGTAATTTTTTAAAAAAAATTAATTTTTACATAAAATTCAAAATTTCTCAATTTTTAGGAGAATGACGTCGTAGAAGAAGCAAGTAGGAAATTTGTTGATCAAGCAATGGCTAATTCTCTTCAAAACCGTAAACGAAACAAACGTTTTTATCAATTATGGCCGCAGTGTTTTTCTCAAATTGTAAGCGAAACTCTAGAAACCATCGAAAAAGGCCTCGATTTCAAAACATTTATAGGAGACCGAAAAATTAAAACCGATAGCGATTAAATTAACAATTTCCAACTTTATTTCAACAATAACAAATACATTTAATCCTTAAAATGTATTTTTTTCTTATTTTTCAATTTATTATTTACATTTTTCCTTTTTTTCTTCTTCATTTTCAACTTCGCCGTTTCTCCTTGAAACGTTTTAACACTCTCATCTTTCGTCTTTTTACCTTTCCCAAACAGTTTATTCGGTTTCGATGCTTTGATCGATTTATTTTTCTTATGATCTAATTTTTCTTTGGTCATTGACCTGGTGATTCGCAATATCCGTCCGTTAAGTGGCTTGGCAGCGATTTTTAAGGCTAAATTTACAGAATCTTCCGATTTAAAGTTGATGTAGCCGAAACCTTTTCCAATTCCGGATATCTTGTCGCGAATGATCCTCACCGACTCAACGTCCCCGTATTCCTTGAAATGATCGTACAACGTGTTTTCTTCTATATCTAAAAAGGTAAATTTAATCGATTTTTAAGATTATTTGAAGGTGCGGTTGATTTATAGCTACCGAAAGGCAAATTGCCAACGAAAATTGATTTTTTATGGTCGTGTTTTTTATCGTTTGAGGCTAAATCGACTCTGAGTGTGAAACCGTTTAACTGATGTCCATTTCTGTTTTTAAAAAATAAATTAAAATTATTGAGTAAATTGTGACAATGTGGTCTTAGAATGTAAGTTTACAGTTCTGTTGCTTTTTCTGCGGATTCTGATGTTGAGAATTTGATGAAAGCGTTTAGGCTGTGACGGTTTGGGTTGTAATTTTTACTGTAATAAGAAAATTATTTATTAAAAATTTTTATTAATTAATTAATTTTTTTAAATTAGGAAATCGCTTACAAAATTACTGCTGCTTTCTTTGGTGTTTTTGGATCCGGTGTCGGCTAATGAAGAAAAAGGTTTGTTTTAGTTTGGATATTTTTAATTCTAATTTCATTTTTATTTTACTGCTGATCGGTACCGCATCGATTCGATTTTTCCGAACGGTTTGAATAAATCACGGATTTTCTACAGAAAAGGTAAACAACAAAATTTAGTAATTTCAATTTTAATTTTAAAGAGATTACAACCTTTTTATCGATCGTTGTAGGTACATTTCCGACAAATAACGTTCGTGAATTAACTTCAGGATCATCCTTTTTAATTATTTTGACAGCTTTTTCCACGGTATCGCTGCTACCAAAACTCACTTTTCGTTTTTTTGGATTTTTCTTCGACTGTGGACCAGTTTTAACTTCTTCCGATGGTTCGGTATTGCTTGTAACTTTGTTCTTAGCACTAGATTCGAATAGATCGCAAAACTTTGCACACATATTTTCGCTTTTAGAGTTTAAAGTAGCCGCAACTTCTCCAGCATGGTATGTAGCCATCTTGAAACATTAATAAGTCAGATTTGAAAGCGCTTTAGTAGTTTATTTAAAGCCCCGCAGAAAGCGCTCGTCGCTCGCTGATAATTTAGGCGGTAAATTTGAAATTTCTATAAGAAAAATATTGATTAAGTGCATCGATTTAACATATAATAATTTATGCGTTAAAAATGTATGTAAATAAAGCAATAACTTATTACTAATAACATAGTTTATATAATTTATGACGCTAAGAAAACTTAATAGGATAATTAATGTTGTTTTCTATATGAGAATCCATTACCTCCCCCTTATTAACAACATTAACTTAATTGTAAAGCTAGTTGAAAGACGTAAAGAATAAGATAAATTGACTTTTATCATCTGAAATTAAACATAGTTTTAGTCCAGATGTCTGAATTTTGAATTATTTTGTACTTAATCCTTACAAAAACCTAATGATGCATAGATTAGATGAAACTACAGTCACCATTCTGGTCAGATGAAAGCTAAAGTAAAGCTGAAGTTCTTAGACCCAAGGGTCAGATAAAAGTGTAGCAGTTCCTCTTAGACCCATGAGTCTGCTGAAAGTGAAAAAAAATTTTAAAAAAAAATTAATTTCTAAATTTCCTAGTTTTATTTGTAAAAGGTAATACATTACCAATGTCCAGGCCAATTTATGGGTTTTTGAGCAAACATGTCATTATCAGACACATGTTTTCCTAAAGATATAACGTATTAATAAGCATTAAATTTTAGTTTAAGTTAAGAAAGTCAAAAAATTTACTGCAAAGTGAAACCAATGGCCTGATGTTTTAAAGAAAATCAATAAACTTATTGTAAATTAGATTTGTGTGAGGTTGGAAAAAACATTTTCGAAGACTGAAGTCGTGAAAGAAAAATAATTCTTGTTCCTAAAAATATATGTAAAAATTTTATAACATTTTCACAAAAAAATTTAAACAAAATTGTAAAACAATTTTCCGATTATCTCGCTTTGCCGCTTCTTCTTGAGCAGTTTTCCAATCCTTTAGTTGTTTTGACTCGACTAACCAATGAAATTCTATAAAAATGTTGTAACGAATTCACTTTATCATCTGTATCCAAACGAGTGGCAGAACCCTGCAAACAGAAGTATTAATGTACATGTTGTCGTTTCATTTTTTCTTGAATAAACGAACATTTCGCCATGTGATTGTTCCAAAAATCATTTCGACGTTGAATAAAATCCGGAAGGGAGTTCAGGTGTTGTGATTTTAAATAAAATTTGAAAAATATGTTTTATATATTGATGCACTTTCATGGTGTTGCAGCCGGACAGACATCTGGTGGCGGCTGCAGACACTGTTGGGTTTATTTTTATCTTTTATTTCATTGTTAATTATTTAAGCCTTGTTAGAGTTAATGTTAAACCTTTTGTAGCATGCACTGTTCCAGTGCAAGCTGTGCACTTGCTGTTCTGGTGCTGTATATCACCTTTGTTGGAACACCCAACAAAGGTGATATCGTTGAGTGTTTTTGTTAATAAAAGCAGTGTTAAGTTTGGATCTAAACCAAGCAGTTACTCTCTCTCTCACTTGCATTTCTCACTCTGAACTAACTCTAACAGGCATGTTGCGCATACTCTAGGACCACCTGTTAGCTTAAACCTCCGGTACATAGCCTGAATCCTTTGGGGTTAGGGCGTTGGACACCGGAGAAGGCACAGGACAGCCGGGCACTAGGCTTGGATCGTGTAGCGGGGACACCCACCTTGCAGGGACTAACTGCCTAGCCTTTTCAGCCATACGCCTCTCCCGCTGTTACCGCATTTATTAACCAGCGTCTGGTTGCAACATCTGGTGCCATGACCATGATACCTTGGAGCCATGAGTGTGGTATCTCGGAGACATCTGATTGCAGTGAGGAAGATTGTGCGGTCTCGTGACGACATTACATTCAGACATCCACATAAGTTTCTGCGGATGTCTGAAAGGGTGGATGTGGATTGCGCCGTCCTGGAGGAAAAAGCCCATCTAATGGCCGATTCACGAGTGGAGTTAGACCACCTCGACGTGCTGCTGTTCTCACTGTGGGATGATAAGGAGGTCGAGAAGAAGCTGATGGCCGCCAGCGACTATCGGACCAAGTCTTCCAACGTTAAGGACCAATTTCTGCATTTGAGGAATGCAGTTTTTTCTTGTCCAACTACCACAGTTAGTTCTCAGAGGGTCAGTCCTTTTGCTAGTCAGCAACCCAATCCAGGGGTTAGCGGTCCCCTGAGTCCGTCTATTAGCCATTATGCCAGTTTTCCTGTTAGCCGTCAAGTTAGTCCTCCTGCTAGCCAATTGCAGAGATCCTCCGGCTAGCCAACTGCAGAGTCATCTGGCTACAGGGTTGCCAGGCGTCCCATTTTGGGTGGGATTGTCCTGCCATTTTGCCGATAATCCCGCATCCCATCGTAGCAATAAAATGTCCCGCTCACCCCTTTCGCCCCTTCGCCATCAACTGTTGCCCCACCTTATTCACTGTAGGGAAGGGAAAAGAAGGGGGGGGGGTCACGTTTTCTAGGTCAGTACACTCCCTTTCTGCTCAGTCACAAACTCCCCCCTCATTGGTCAAGTCTGAACCTCTCTTTTCTTGATGACGGACAGAGTGTTTGGCGCGCTTGCGCTAATTTTGGCGGACGGGCGCTATTAGGATATTAAATTAATTTTATTTAAATTAATTTAATATTGCAGGATATTAGGAAATGGGCTGGACAGTCAAGGTCACGTGTACTGACCTAGAAAACGTGACCCCCCCCCCCTCCTGTTCCCTTCCCAACAGTGTACAAGGCGGGGCAACAGTTGATGACGAAGGGAGGAAAGGGGTGAGCGGGACATTTTATTGCTACGGCGGGACGCGGGATTTTCGGCTAAATGGCAGGACAATCCCACCCAAAACAGGACGCCTGGCAACCCTGCTCAGAACTGACCAATCACAGCCAACTTGGTCCTGGCTATCCTGCCAAAGTGTGTTACAGAACCCCAGGGAACCAGCAGAGGGTGTCAAACCCCAGGGGATCAGCAACACATGGCAAAACCCCAGGACATCCATTGTCTGAGTGTTCCACAAATACAAAGTTCAAATCAAACAATTAAACTAAAAGGTACAATAATATAAAAAAGAAAATACAAAATAAAACAAAGAAAGATAGGAAAGCACACAAAAAACATAAAATTAAGCATAAATTTTCACAACCTTTATTTATGTATTGAACTGATTCCTACCATTAACATACAATATATGATTAATATAAAATATATGATTAATAGTTGAACAAAATTAGATTAATTATTATATATAATCTATGAGAAAAAGCTTCAACGGATGGGCACACTCAAAAAAATCCCAACTCAAATATTGTTGAATCAAACAAAAATTGATTTATTTTAACTATTATATATATATATATATATGTTAAAACAAACAATGTATTTGGTTAAAACAAACGAATTATAGTTTGCCTCAAGTGGCATTTTTTTCAGTGCAGGATACAATGTGGAATTCTCAATATAGGCCCAATAGACCCGGGCCTAGGCGGCAAAATTTTGGGAGTGGCAAGTGCCTCAGGTGCGACTGATGTGGCCCATCGCTTTCAATGGCCCTGCAGGAGCTGCTTCACTGCATTTCCTCCGCTACACCAGGAGAAATGCAATGTGAATAGTCTAAATGGTTTTTGATCAAAATTGTGATAGTTTTGACTAAACATGTCTGTAATTTTGCCCCAAATCTCCAATTTTTCCCCAATTTGCAGTAGTGGTTGTGTAGTAGGAGTAGATAGATTAGACAATCCGAATGACTCCATTCCTAACCGTGAAAAAGCAATAAAATGCTGACAATGCTTTTTATGACATTAAATTGGTGAGTCATTCGGTGACCCACCGAATATTTTAGAACTTTAATATTTAACAAATAATCTTTTAGAAGACGAAGTGATAAATTTAATCTTCTTGGAAATTCTTATAATGAAGTCCAAAATTTTAAGAATAAATTGTTTTTTACAACATTTTCTTCTACAGTAGTGCAAAATTTTTCCATTTCAATTCCTCTACAAGTACTGTTTTAGGTAAACCCGCTTTACATTTTGCCCATCAAATTTTCTACCATTCTTTGAATAGTTTCAAACAGAGATAATACACACAAACCAAGCAAAAATCCTAAATTAGACCCAACATCACATAGCAATTTGATTAAAGGAAATGATAATTGCTGTACAATAATCTCCCTAAGATTCTTGTTAATAATAAACTGCGCTACAGTAGATGGCCGCTTAGACAAATCAGTCATAGTAAAAGGAATATACAATGTTTCTTCACATCTTTGATAGCAATTACACTTCTTGAATGCATCTGTATTCATATAAGCTTCTAAATATGCTTTTCTGCTTTGTTTTGCTTCATCAGAAGAGTTGCAGTTGGGTAATGAAATAGAGGGCATTGAAGGCAATCTAATTATATAAATATCATCTAAAATCAACCAAAAACAAAACAATAATAATACCTGCAACTGATATTTTTCTTCATAAATACATTCAAATAACATTTTTTCTCACACTCATTGGCTGCCGTTGATGTCAGACAATGATTTTTTGGTGTATTTTGTCTTGCGAACTAAAATTAAAACAAAAATTACGTAAATAAATAGTAATTAAGTCAATTTCAATACCGTCTGTAAGGTAAAACTAGTTTGACTTCGTGTAACGCATTGCTGGTAAGTATACCTTCTAAAATTGAAGCTTTCTCCATACGGAATTATAAAATGCTGATAAATAAATAAAAATTGATTAATTAATCGATTATTTTTAAAAATAATCAATTACCACACGGTTACATCCACAAATAGGGTCAAGGAACATAAATATCGCCAACACGTTTCCACTTGTTTTAAATTTAACTCGTCCTACAACTACTTTAGTACACAATCCTAAAACAGTACTAAATGATGAAATCTTTCCGAGAAGAAACGAACCGTGAAACGTGAACATCTGCAAAATCACCAAAATCAACAAAATCAACAAAATTAGTGAAATTTACGTTAAAATATTTTAAAAAATAAATTTACGTCATTCAACTGAAAATCCTTCTTATTTGATGTACCTTCCCAGAGTTTACTTATATTATTTCTATAGTTATCTGAATATTTTAACAAATCCAACAAGTCGAAGCTTTCGCAAGTTTTGTTGTACTTCTCAGATAATTCCTGTATATCAAGTCTTAATACATTTGGTAAATTACATGCTACAATGTCTGGTATGTCAATATAAGTGTCTCTAACTACTGAAATCTCAAGGAATGTTGGGTAATCAAAGTAACGTATAATCCTGTCGTAAGAGTGAAATACAAATAAGAACGATGCAATTGCAATTATCAAAGCCCAAACGCATTTCAGAGGAATTCCTACGTCACGTGACAAATATTCTATCCCTGCAATTGGAAATTTTTTATTTTTTGATATCAAAATACGATCGATTTCTTTTTCTATAATGAATAAAACGTGTTTATGCAATCTGCAATGCCTAAAATCGCGTTTGAAGAACTTCTTAGTCAATTTTTGTTCGAAAAACGTGAGTAAATCAAAAAAATTTAACAATGACATTCCTAAACACAGTCCTAGACTACCACCGACATCGCACAACAGTGGTACAAATCCGTATGCTAATTTTTCAATTGCTGTTCTAACTATGTTGGTTCCAATAAATATTTCAATTTCTTCACTTCCGGTTTGATCATAAACTGCAAATTTGTCAAATACTTCTTTTTCGCATGACTGGAGGCAATTACAGTCTGTTTCTACATCCATTTGTTGAAAAATTGCGTTGCATCTTTTCTTGTAGATCATTGTTTCCAAAGATGTGTTGCAGTACGGTAAATCAGAGTCAATTTCTCCCATAATTCCATCCAATCTGAAAATTTAGTTATGTTATCACATTATTTTATTATTGAAATAAAATGGTTAATTTATTACTTGCAATGGTGTTTTAATTCCGATAGTAAAGAAGAAAAACAGTTTTGTTGACAAGTTTCATATACATCACTCGAAACGCATGGTTTTCGTGTTATGTTACAAAAATAATACTGCAATAAAAAAAGAGGATTTTTACTGATAAAAATCGATTTATATAGTAAATACCTACCTTTTGAAACGAAAGGCCTATTTCAGTCTTTGTAGTGGAACTGAAATACTCAGAACTCAACTCGTCAGGCATTTTGCTGTTTATGTCTTGGAATTTTGTCTAAAAACCATATCTCTTGGGTATTTTTAAAAAAAGAAATATTTGTGCATTGCCAATTGTGCAACACTTTTACTTACAACTGCAATAGGGGGTATTAAGCACTTCTTATTCTCTTGAATTGGATGATGCAATTTAATTCTAATCCTTACACTTGGATCTCCAAATCTAATTGTTTCATCTACATTATAATATTCACAAAATTCACAAACTTTTAACTCCAAAAACTCAGTACAATATAATAACTTACTAAAATATATTTTAGTAGCTATGCCACTCTTATATCCATAATTAGTTAAAGTCAAATTTAAATATCTCTTCTTGTTCTGCAAAACAAAACACCAAATAGAAGTAAAGTTTATTTAAAGAAGTTTATTTAAGTAAATTTTACATCCGATATACTACACAAACAACAAAAATAAATAGCAACTTTACCTTGATGAGATATGCATCTTTTACAACATTAGTAGTATTGAGGAAACTCCAATATTGATCAACAGTAACATTCCCAAACTGGATATAATGATCAAAACTAAAGGTACAATCAACTGTTTTTGAAGCATTGAAGTATTCAACAAGATAACATTGATATTCTTCAAATTCTTTGCTGTTTGAAATCTGGAGAATTACCATTGGTAGTATACCATTAGGTATAACTCGATAGTAAATATTAACAACAATTGGTTCATTCATGTAGTAATCAATTCGAGTAAACGATTGGTAGCAACATAAAGATAAACTTGTGATGTAAATGAAACACCAAACCACTCGAATTAATGGATTATTTCTTGAATTAAACATTTCTCTCAATCCTGGCATTAAATTACCTCTTGGTATGAAGGACCTGATTGATTTCTTAGCAAATGATTTCATTTTGTTATTCAGTCCCACTGGCAACATGTTTCAGCATAAAGTTGGTATGTTGTTTGTTTGATAATTGAAACTGGGATGATATTATAAACAGGATGCGTTTGCACATTAATTATTTCTGTATGTAATGGTGGAATTGAGGACAAGAGTTATCAATCTTAATGAAAAATTATTCTAACTTGAAAAATGTGTGTTCTGACATCCTCAGTAAACAAACTTGTTTAAGGTCCATGGAAGTGAGTGATAAAATCAATTTTGCCCATTCTTACCCACAATGCTTAAAATTATCTTTACAGTGAAGTTTGTATCATGTTTGCGTGCTTTGTATCAAAATTGATCTGATAAATTTTTAATGCGTTAAACTATATTATAAATTAATACATCTTTGCACATAAATTTTATCAGTCAAATTTATAATGTTGCAAACTGGCACACGATAAATTAACATGCCTCTCTATATAATTTACTGTATTGATTAAATTGTAGTTTGCATCATTTTTGTCTTAGTCCCTTGCTTAATAAATAGCAAAATAGAGTAAACTTCACAGCAGTGCGTATAAAAATGCGAGTAATTGCGAAAGTGAAGAAGTTAGTAAAGTCTGCAATTGCTTTTTATACACCACGAGGTAATTTAATCAGTGGCCTGCAGCAAATTACCGATTCAAACAGTCATTGGACAATCCGCTTAATTTGGTGTTTCATATTTATTACCTGTTTCTCGTTATGTTGTTACCAATCGATTAATCGAATCAGCTACTTCAAATCCGAACCAACTTCTGTACAAGTTTATTACCAAGAAAAATTAAATGGTTTGCTTCCGGCGTTGACTTTACACAGTCTTCAAACCAACAAATTTCTAGAATATGAAAATTACCTCATCAAGGTTTTTAACGCTTCAAATACAAACGATTGTGGTCTCAGATTCGATCATTTCATTCAATATGGCAATATAACGGTTGATGAATATTGGCCGCTTTTAAAGGCAACTGATGCCATTAAAAATGCATTCATTACAAAGGTTAATAATACTTCTAAATTAATTATTTAATTTTTTGAAATCTATATTTCTAATCATTCTGTTATTATTTATTAGAAACGAAAACGATATACCGATGTCAAGTGGAAGGATATTCAAATGTTATTTGCAGTCGGTGCGCGATTGGAAACAAGTAGGTTTTAAAATGTTTAAGATAAAAGTAAATTGACAATTTATTTTTTAAAGGTGTTTCATTGAGATTTGGCGATCCATCAGAGCGAATTGAAATTGAAGTGCATCCTTTGAAGAATAGCAGTTGTAAAGCAAATAACATGATGCTTGTATGTTTATTGGTTTTCAAAAGCATTAGGTTGAAGTTATAGAGTTATAAGTTAATGGCCCCATTTGTTAGTTCATTTGATGCCACCAGGAATTTTTGTAAGGTGATGCAAAACAACGTTCTGAGGTGCAATGATGAGCAGTGAGGTGAACTCATGATCCTCTCTGTCAGCACCCATGGTTATTAGTTTATTGCTTCTATATATGCTCTCATTCTTTTATTATCTCTTACAAAACTAATTTGTATTATTAAACCACTCGTCTTTCTAAAATCAACTGGATGGAATGCATCTCTTAAGTAGCCTTCCATATCTGGCATCACAGGCGCCCGCAGGGGGGGTCGAAGAGGTCGGCCGACCACCCCCCACCCCCAACCGGTCAACTTGCCAGATTGACTCCCTCCCTTGTTTATAAACCTAAATCCTATTTCCTTATCAAACAGTAACATTTTATGAAGAAATTCCAGTGTAAAGTCTCTACATCGTAATTGTTAAAATTAAAATAAGCTATCTGTTAATGTCATACACCTTTGCTCATTATTATATTTCACTCACTCATATATCATTTCGCCCCCCCCCCCCCGGAAAAAATCCTGTGGGCGCCCATGTCTGGCACTTAAAGGGTCCTTTCGGATCTCGACTGGATATTAGAGTTGCAAACATGGCCATTGCGTTGTATGTGGCCAAGTTGTGCAGCTGGTTGACCAACCCTTCAACGTTTTTGTGACCGGGTTCCGAGGTTCCTGCCCTATGGGCGGCAGTAGGTCCCGGGTTCCATGGTTAACCGCATGCATCTGTGACTGGTAAGTCTCGATCCCATGCCGATGCCGTAGCATCGGCGGGGCTTCACGGGACATCACGTCTCAACCCGCAGTATCGACACTCGCGTCCCGCTTCTCCATCTCTTACTCAGGTTAGTTGAACGTCGGCATGTGGAGAACGAATCAGTGTTGCGACTTCGGTCGCCGGAAGGATTCTCTCTGCAAGGCGTTCCCGCACCTTTTATACTAGCCCCAAGGCTAGTCCCACACTTCCGGGCATATGACCAATCCCTGACCAGTACGACAGACAGTGCCGACCGGTGAGTCATCGGCGGTCACCCCTGTAGAACCCGCACGGGATTCGAATAAAGTCTGTTGTACAAAATTACCCAAACTAAATCTACTGACTAAGCCACACAGGCACACAAATCTAACCCAAATTGTGGAGACGCGAAGTGTCTTACCTGTGAGCACTACTGCCGAAGCAGAGTTAGTGATGTTCCGTAAGCCCTTGAGGTTGACGGGATCGAGGCTGCACCAAGCCGCGAGACCATGAAGCCCAACCGGCGGCCGAAAAACAGATTGCCGCAAATAAACAATTTTTCAAAAATCCCACGGAAACATTATCCGTAATTAACAAATGATTTGAAATTTTTACAATGTTAATTAAAAAAATAAAACATGATTGTTAACATTAAACAAAAAGATTAATGACTAGGATGAAAAGTTAAAAAAAATGAAACAAATAACAACAACTACGCTCAACTCTATGAGCGTACGTCGTCGATGATCGTCCGCAACAAGCTGCGACTGCCGGCAGAGGAAACATAAGACCGTTGAACACAAATCTTACCGGCGGCCGAGCAGGCATGATCGCAAAGTTCCAGGTTGAGCTGTTGGATGTCCAGGCCATCAACATCTAGCCACGGAATGGCGAGCACTGCCGGGCCTCCTAGGCGTGTGGTGGTGGGGCATCGTCGGAGGTACTTGATCATAATCAAAAAGGCACGTGTCCGTAAGATATCGAGACAAGTGGCTTGATTGACAATCAGCTGATGGAAGCAGAATCCCAAGTTTTTTTTATTAGCTTCATCGATATCCGTTATAGAATCGCTCATTTTTTAATCTTTTAATTATGAAATAACAAATCATAATGTCGACTTATTAAATCGATATAATTAGTAAAATCTTGAATGAAACTAGCAAATTTAGTAGCATAAGTCTATGTGAAAAAGTGACATCATAGGTTTCGGTTCATGCTCAAAGTCGAGAGTGTGCTACGTAACTCCTATTAGCTGTACTTTGCGTATATCGATACACCCAAAACTGCTTTACTAATGGTCAAACTACAACATTTACTACTTGTGCCACGACCAGAGCGGTCCATTTGGAGTTAGTTTCCAATCTATCTAACGAGACTTTTATTTTGGCATTAAAACAATTTTTTGGTAGACGAGGGATTCCTGGGATTATTTGTAGTGATAACGCGTTAACTTTTAAACGCCTAGTATCACTGCCTGTTGGTTGTCAGTGCGAAACGCCGGTATATGACGTCATCGCTTCAATTGTGACAAAAATCCAACATGGCGGACAACAAAGGATTACCACAACATGTGTCTCTTTTTCCAGCGGTTTCCACCAAATAACAATGCTATTTTGAAGAAAACAACCGGCAACCACATGTTACCTCTAGACCATCTTCGTGATGTTTTTGGCGATCTCCGAGACCACAACCTACGGAAGCTCCCTGACGACATGCCCTGTGTGGGTTATTTTTTGAGTTTGCGGTGCTGCCACCATGAAGCGCCACCA
>JAQIXT010000628.1:0-28040 GCA_034700445.1 Stenotaenia linearis | reverse complement strand
GAATCCAACCAAACTTTTAAAAAAATTCGTTAAAACGAGGAATTCGCAATAAGCGAGTTCGTAATAATGAGGTTCGATTGAGATTTGAGTGCGAAGGACCGTACCTCTTCGATTAAACGGAACAGTTCAGCGTTAAGGCGGTTTTTTGTGCCGTATCAACTCAATTAAACATTAAAATGGCTTAAATAAACTTAGAATGATATGTTGGATATTTGTTAATATAAAAAATAGAATTGTTAATAATGTAGACTGTTTAAACTAGATATTCAGTCTTGAACATCTTTGCATATAGACATTCTACAAGCTTGTTTAAGTTAAGATCATTTGTTAGTACAGTTCTAAAATTCCAAACATTTGATTAAAACTTCGGATAACTACGTAAACTAAATTTAGTAATCGGAAGTACAGAGTTTATTCGAAGGAGTGCGGCACGTTCAGCTTAAAATCTCTTCTTTTCGAATCAAAAAGTTGAATATTATACTAATATATGGGTGCAGCGGCGTATGAGGAGAAAATATATTAAATGTGGAATCTCCGAAAAGACGAATGTCAGGTAAAATTATACGGGAAGTCAGAAATGAAAATGAAAAAGATAGCATCATGTAAGATGTAAGAAAAAATTTTTTTGTTGGGTTTTTAATTTTGGTGGAGGTATTGTTGTTTTTTGTGGGGTTTGAAGGGTTAGATGGGGGTTTGGATGTTTTCTGTAAGGGAGATGTGTTTAGGGTTAATTTGGGTGCGAGGGAAATGAATGGAAGTTGCAAGTTGGATTTATTAGATGGTTTTGTGCGAAAAATAAAGTATTGTATTCAGTTTTTAATAGTGGTGCGGGTCCCAGAACAAGTTTGATTGAATGTTATGACTTGAGGGGTTATGTATTTATCCCAGTGGGATGCGAAGATTAAAAGGCAAATGTTTGATCGGAGTGAATTATACAGTAGCCGAGAGTCGAAGCTTTTTCGGGGGAATAGATGTAGAATAGAAATATTAAAGTGTTTCAAAATATCGAAAACCGTAAAACGTTAAAATCTAAAATTGGTGTTCGTTTGTGGTTATTTTGGCGCACTGCAGTTTTAATTCAGTTTTAATTCAGTTTTTGCATTAAATTTGTAAATTTAATTGTATTGCAGTGTTACTGCCATTAATATCTTTCCGCACCCTTTAAATTTCCACCATTTTCGACACTTCCCAATTCCCGCAAACGTCAATTCCCTTCAAACATCATTAACCAACTTTTAACCAACTTTTGACCTTTTCCAAACCCTTTAATCCCTTTAATCTTGAGAGGTTTTTAAGACTCGAAAGTTGCCAAAGGGTTAAAATGTTTGAAATGGCAAAATTTGTTATTTGATTCCCAGTTGGATCGCGCTGATATTGTCAGGAGATTCATTTGTTAGCTCGCATTTCTCGTTCGATCCTTTTCATTATACAAAACGGCGTAAATTTCCTCGCCTTAATCCGGCCATTTTGACAGGGGAAGTGATTTCTGGCTGGAAAAATTAGCGATCACGTTTCATCGCTTTAAATTACTCGCTGCCATTGTTGTGGTAGTTTGTTGTAAATAATGGACAATGCGTCGCGTGCAAGAAGAGATGCGCGGAATTTATCTAGTAAACAATAAAAAAAATGGCTGCCTTATGGGTTTCCCATTTGGTTGCCTTAATTTGAGTCTTAGCGTTTATCGCAGTAGTAAAGTGGGTTTTCATTAACAAAATCAATATGAATGGCGAGGGGAAAGAGATTCATGTTAAAGAGAGACAACCATTTCTAGAAAAAATGAAAAAATTTCTGGTATTTCAAGTCCATGGAAAATACCGGATTTATTTCACTTAGACTGCGGTAAGAACAAAGGATTCTTTTGTTTAAATAGTTCTAAGAATATATTCGACTTCGACATTACTCCATTATTCGGTTGAACTTTCACATTGACTTTACGTTGACTTGAAATTTGTAAATTTAATTTTTTTGTTGTTCAGATCTGTCCAGCATTTCGAAAGTTATAAGACAGAGCGTACGTCAACATCATCAATAGTATTTCAAAGACTACGCACTCAATTGATTTAAGCCTCACATTGTTTTTCCCCTTTAGAATGAAAGACACAGTTTATCCATGTATTTTTTCCTCTGGGTTCCAGCCAACAGAGAACGCTCTGATCCCCACTAATGACCATCCGAACCAATTAAGGTGGGTGACAGGCTTCCTGTCACATGACACACAAATAATTAATCGGTCGACTGGTGCTAGTATTTTGCACACACTTTTTTGCTTATTTGCTCATCGGATGATCAATTTCCAAAAATATCGATCACGGTATTCCAAACATGGCCGACACGTCAAATCGCAATAATAAATTCCTGAAATTATAATTAAATAGATAACGAAAACGAGTATACCCAATTCTGTTTTTACACTGTGGATATGTTCCAAAGAATACTTTCGCTAAGGGGATATTACGTATCGCTCGATTGTAATTTCCTTTAATTCTTCGACTGGATGGTCTGTTTTGGTCAGGAGGCCATTTTCCCTTCGGGCCGTGGAATGTGGAGGTTCAGGAGTCAACTTGTCTCCATTTCCTGAGATTTATGAACTCAAATGTATTGTAATTAGCCCGTGCGCCCCGAGGAGCATCCGGTAACCGGATGCACGGCCATATTGCATCGGGGCAACATTGAAATCTTTTTTCTTTTTCTTGGTTTGTTGGGAAAAGCCGAAGGTTATTGATAATTCAAGAAGTGTCCATTGTTGCGTTTATGTGGCTCATAGCCAGAAAATGGAATTTAATTTATTTAGTTATGGAGAAGGAGGTTATACTTGCGAGTTTATAAGGTTAGGGTTTTTTCTTTTTATTTGAATTGGGTCTTTAAATTTGTAATGAGTTTATGTGAGTAAATTCACCTCAGGGTGGGTTTAAGGATGGGAGAGACCGGGCTGTTAAATTAATTTTTTTTTTTGGCTCTGGGTTGATGTGATGGGTTAAAGGTGATGTGTGTATACAAAATACAAAAAGCGGTTGGGATGTAAATGAATGTTAAAATGAGAGATTTTGTTATTAAATTACCGTATTTCATTGATTCTAAGATGCACTCTAATTTTCTGTACTACGAAAATGGAAAAAACGCTCATTTCTGTTGTAAAGTGCGTCGAATCTAAGACGCACCCCCAATTTTGGAGTCGGTATGACGTCAAAAAAGTGCGTCTTAGAATCGATGAAATACTGTATATGGAAATTAAATATTTTGATCTTCGAATCAATTTCTTCCTCTTAATTTCAAGAGTGATAAAAGTTGCGCTTTTTTTGACACTCGGTAATACATTAAAATGATGAATGACTCGCTTTCTCCTTAGCGCTTTTCAAATCTATTTCCGCCATGTTGTTAGTATCTCTTCTAACGAGGGATCCGTTAACGAGTTGTCGGTGTCAAGTTTATCGTGCGCAGCGACAGATTGGCACGTGCAAATAGCTGGTTATAATTTTCCCTCACGATTGATAGTCCTTTGGCCAAACTCATAATTCATTGTTTGTCGTGTCACTGCACCCAGCTCCCCCTGGTGGACGGTGCGGTGGAATCAAGCGATCAAACTAATTGAACTAACTAAGGCCGATTGCAACCACAGTCGAGACCAGAAGCGCTTGCGTCACAAATCGCTGATGAATAAAGCCAAGTTCGGTAACCGAAGTAAGAGATCGAATTTCTTGTGCCGTGCTTCCACTGGTGGAAAGTTCTAGAGCTTTGTAAGAGGAAAAATGTTCTAAAAATGTACAGAAATCTAATAAGTTTTACATCATATTTTGGTGCGGTTATGCAGATTTACAGAAAATAATTTTCAAGAATCTTCCAGAACTATCCAGCTGTGGAAGAATAGTGTTATGGTGGGTTCACACTGAGACGTAACGTAAGGAATGGTGCATTGTGGAATTGAAATTGACCTGATGCCGCAACTTTCCTTACTTCAAATTCATTTTGAAGTAAGCCGTAACGTAACGTAAAAAGCTACGGCCAACCAATCACGATCGATCTTGATTCAATGTTGATGACATCACTTTTCGTCGCATTCTCTCATTGGTTGATTCAAATAAAATGCCGTAGACAAGTGTGAACATGAAAACGCCATAACGTAACAAAATATTGCTACGTTTCCTTACGTTACGGCTCAATGTGAACCCACCACTAAAGGAGAGGAGAGATAACGCTTAAGGTCGCAAGCGGCTGCTGTAACCACACGCAACCTGTACACAAATTTAAATATTAACGCATCCAAATCTTTACACGAGTCAATCTCCAAATGAAGTCAGGGACAACCAACAAAACAAAAACCAAGAAATTAAAGGAAAGTCGGCCGTAGACATAGCGTTAAAGAAAGATATAACGACAAACAAACAATGTAGTCTGTTTACTAGTGCAAAACAATACGGTAATACCTAGGTTAATGCTATGCCGTTTATCGCTGATCGTTAAGCGAGGTATTGCTGTACTGTTAGTAAGTAAACATTCAATGTTTGGATGAAAACAACGCATACATAAGAGAATATTTGTTTGTTTTAGTTGCACATTTGCATGCATGTTTTTGACTTCGTAACTGCATACAAATCCCAACTTTAACCGTAAATATTTATACTAAGAAAAATTTTGCCGATATGTTGACAAAGCGTTTACCTCGACATCAATCGACAACTTTAACGCTGTATCTCGACGATTAGTAACGCGACATGTGACAACGTATAACACGAGATGATCAGTCCATTGTTAGCGTTGGCAGGTTTGGCAATTTAAACCCGCCAAGAGACAGGATAAATGCGGATTGCGATCAAAGTTATTGGCAAAAGGCGATTTCGGTGACTCGAAGAGACAGTTGGAGATTTTTAGGAGAGATATGATGTTGTAAGTAATTATTAAGTGCGGGAAAGTTTGGCCCTGCGAAATGTCGAGGTTGAAAGGAGTGAATAATGAATTTCAATATAAATTTATTTTTCAAGATCCATATATCAAGTCGACCTCAATTGCTGAGTGCTTTGCGTGTTTGCTTCTAGGCATGGAGTTGTGGGAAATCTACTGAGGGTAGATTTGGTCTGATTTTTGGTTTTTTTATTTACTTTTTACTGATAGGAGTATTGAAGAGTATTTAATGTGACTGGTATAATATTTTCTTATTTATATCACAGTTCAAGGTTTTAGATTGTTTTTGCTGTGCAGGGAAGCGATGTAGTAAATCAGTGCAAAAATCTATATTGGAATAGTCTGGGGTGAGGTTGTGATTTGTGTGTAGATTGTTATTAATGACGTCATTACCATGGCGCCAAGTTTTAAAGCGAACTAATACGGCTGGAAAATAAAGAGATTTATAGGTTAAACAAACCAATTATAAAAAATGCCAATTTATTCACATTTGATTTATGATAAATGATTAGTAATAAATGATAAACAATTATAATAGTAAAACATGGTTGATTAAAATCAGAATTTATTTGATTTGATTAAAATCAAATTTTTTAAAATAGAAATTTTCTTTAATGGAAATGTCAGAAATGTTTAGTATAAATCATTTTTAGACCTAACAAAACATTTTAGAGCTTTTAAAATTCATTTTAGAATCACTTTTTGAAATCTAGAATGTATTTTAGATGAAAGGTGTCTAAAATGTAGATAAGTGCACTGTTTATCATTGTAAACATAAGTTTTTCGAAAGTTTATTTTCATTTTTTAAACAAATTTAGAGCTGTGACATCTTTTAGAACTTGCTCTTCGGTTTCGGTGAACCGAAAGAGAAGCGAAGACTTAGCAAGCACTGACATTCTTGCTGGAAATGTATTTCTCCAATATAAGTTACTTATACATATTTCAACACCTTTGCCTACCTCCAGGCAGAATTGAAGAGATCAGAATGACAGGACAGTTGCAAATGTCTGTTTGCATGTTACTCTGGAGAAAACTCTTGAAGAAGATAGCAAGAGATGCAAAGCACTTGGACACAAGTTTAATTTGCTGGGGCTAAGGGTTATTTTATGGCTCATAAAACACAACAATCTTCAATAAAACATGCAGAAATTTGTCAATATTGCTCTCAGGTTGATTCCATTCAATTTTTGGGTTCAAAATGTTTTTTTCTCAGTTATTGATTTTCACTAACTTGAGGTAAGTTGATATGATGTTTAAAGGTGTCTTTGCTGCAAGTCACTAAAGTGTTTTAGTTGCACTTGATGCTTTTCATGAAGAATGTCATGCACTTTGTTGAATGCCTGCAGCTACATTTTCAATGCACATTTTTTCCTTCTTTTTCTCTTATTAACTTTGCATTCCTCAAATACCTACACATGCTGCTTGTTATTTATTTATTTATACATTTTTTAATGTGTTGGAATACCTTGGATAGTTTTTAACTCAACACTGATTTCAGTTTGTGGACTAAAGCAGAAGAGCAAAAAAGGTTGACAATAGTTCTGATTTTGCTTAGTTTGCACTTAAAAACTGCTTCTGCTTGGGAATTTCAAGTGTCTTTTCCCCCTCCCCTCCGATTTTTTCTTGCTTCTGATTGCAACAGTGTCTGGTGCAATGAAGCAGCAATTTATTGTGTAACAAAGCCAATGGGAGACAGCTTGTCAACATCATTTTATGTTTAGTCTTTTGGATTTCTTCTTTAATGCCAATTGAAAATTGCTGCAAATTTAATTATATCATATTATTTTTAGATAATTTCAAAAAAGGAGGTTATTGATTGCTGTTTTGCTTCATTTTCATTTATAGATTTTTCCTTTTTTTCTTCTTTTCCTTTTTTTGTATCTGAGGGATGATTGTAGGATGTTTCCAGTTCCTCCTTTTCAATGTATAAATCAGTGTGTCTCTTTGTAAACAGCTGCAACCCAATCAGAAAAACAGGCAGGAGTGAGGATTAGGTAAAAAGGAATGGGGGAAAATATTAATTCCAAAGTGGGGAAGAATGGATAAATTGGAAAAGTTTGTCGGCTTTTTCGCTCAATGTCACCTGCTATGATTCTTGGATCCAAAAGCAATTTGAATGTGCAGTAAATATGTTTATTGGATGGGGAAGTGTGAAATTAGTTGTTACCAAGGGGGTTTTGACTGTAGGGCTACTTAGCCGAGTTTATATTTTCGCCAGTTGGTGTTGGCACCCATTTCTAACCATGAGGAAGTCGCCATCTGCCCCACGTGGCCAGATGCTAGGTCTTTGACAGGTGCTCGCTATACCCACCCTTGGAAAGTCTTTTTTGCAACTATGTTGCCATCTGGCGCGTGTTATGAGTTTGTGAAAGGAGTCCCGAGGCTCATGTCGGACGGTTTTGAGAGGTTTTTGGAGTTAATGAGACTCGACTTGATGGAGGGTAAACAACCTTTTGGTCAATTGGCAATTAATGGGAGGGAATTCGTTGTTTTGAGTGTCTACAGATTTGAAGGGAAGAGGGGTAATTATACTGGACTCTTGGAAAGAAATTGAAGTGATGTTAGTAAGTAGTAGATATCTGGGCTGGTAGTCGCAAACTCAACTTATGATCATTTTTGGAGTGAGATAATGCTAAGAAAAAATTGTAAAAAATTTTTGCTTAATTACATCACTTTACATTACAGTTTGCATTGCAACTGCTGTTGAAAGATTAATTTTTGAATGCAGAAAGACCGGTAGACTTTAGTCACTCATGGTCAGCTAATGCGGTCTGATCTCTTCAGATCATTAAGCAATATCCGGTGTCTCGGGTCATGTGATCACCGCTCCGATCTTTCGAAACCATACCGAAAACACCATTTCTTCGACTGCAAAGTCCCGAGGAATTCTAATGACGACTCAGATGGATATTTGTATCTCTTTATCCCAAGATACCCCACTTCCTTCAACCACTAACTTAAAAGTCGATAACGTCTGCAACTTTCCATCACTCCGAAGCACTTTAAGACTCTTTCGCATAATATTGACTATATATAAAGTTTCCAACCACATTTCAACATGAAAAACAGTTTAAACCCACACTTTAGAAATTTGCCCGGGGTGTATCAATACCATTGGAAACACATTCCATCCCACAAACCCCGAGGGCCAACAAAGTCTTGTTCTACTCAGAAACGGACAGATTTCGGTATTAGATCAACTTCCGGTCGGTTGGGCGAAAATGGACTTTGTCATCGCACTGTGTGATGGACATGCATTCGCCGCTCTTATCGGGGGTTTTTTGTGTAAGGGGGGAGTAGGTGTTTTTTGAAAGGCGACCCACTGACCTCCAGTGCGGTGTTGTGAAACGAATGGTATTTTTTTTCCTTCACTTTTTCTTTGATTCTCTTTGGTAAGTCGGTTTTATCATCAGAGACACGTTCAGTGGTTTGAAAGGATATTTTTGTTGAAAAGAGAGTTTTTGATAAGAGTTGTGTTGTAGAAACGGAAAAAAGTTTAATAGAAAAGCAGGAATCGGTTTTATGATATCGGGTACTCGTGTCTGGTTATAAGCGTCTCCCATTTTCCGAATGGGAGCGTTTGCGAGTCACGTGTGTGGGCGTGGGAGGCCTCGCAGTTTCTCCCGCTCAGCCAGAGACATGCGTCTCGTGTCGGCGTCGGATTTCGACGCGATAAAACGCTCGGTTGCCGAGACGACCGCGTGACACTGTGGTATCCAATGTCCATTTTGTGTTTTGAAGTGAAAAGAATTTTTTTTCCTTCCTCTTTTATACTCCTCGAGTCGGCATGAAATTGATAAAACCAGAGACGCAGTTTGCAAGAGTTTCTTGTTTTCGTGTTTTCACGACGACGGTACGAGAAGATACTCGATCGGTTTTTGATTTAGTCTAAAGATTTGTCAAATTTGTAATTAAATGGCACTGGGAAATGTAAAATTATGACTTAAAGTCTAAAGACTGGACGTACAGTATAGATATTTAAGGCCCCGGCAACCGGCAGCCCTTTATTCTGGACGCTGGACGTTTTATTATGATCCCGGTCATTGAAAAAGTCTTTCTGTACAAAGGGCAGTGTCATTTTTTTCTTTAGATTATTCCATTAGTTGACCGCATAAATAAGGGTAATGGATGCCATTTTAATAAATCGGATGAACGATGTTTGGGCCATTCCCTTTCCATTATGTAAATGCCAAAAGTGAAATATAAGCCTATAAACAAACTACACTCAAATATTATACAATAGATTTTTAAAAGAGAAGTGATGTTGAGAAATGCACGCGGTGCACGAGCAGAGTCGTCGTAATCCTCATTCTCCTTTGGGGTACTCGTGGACTCGGTAAACTAGACCATCGGACAGTTTGAGGAACTCAGCTGTGGTTAACGCAGGTTCGGTATCGAAGTTGAGTACTTGTAATTGAATTGTCGAGTCAATAGAGAGTGTTTTGTAGGAATGCTGTCGAGGAACGGGCGTTTAAAGCGGAAGTGAATGAAGGAAAAGCTGTTTTGAAAGAAAACAGTCTTGGGTTTTTGTTTGAGAGGATGTAAAAGTAAAAGCGAGGGAGGATTTTGTTATTAAAAGTGAGGTTTAGAATACCAAATTGAGGAGAACAGATGGCGGGTGCAAAGTTAGATGCAAAGTATCGGTAAAATGGCAGGGAAAGGAGATGGGGATTTGGGATAAAAGTCGTTGTTTGTTGGAGTTTTGATGGTCACACGATATTCCCGCTTGGTTTGTTTGTGCAGCCAAGAGAGAGCACAAGATGGCGTTCGAGGAGAATGTGAATGAAGAGAAAAGTATTGATTGAGATTTCGTGTGAAGAATAAGGTGCTTATGGTAAGAGGAGATGGCGGACATTGTGCGTGGACAAAGAGGAAGGAGATGTTGTTTACGGATGATATTGAAATGTCAATTGATCTCCATTCTTTCTCTCCTTCCCCTCTTTCATCTCGCTCTCCTGGCGGGTGGTCATGGAAACCAAACTGAAATGCCAATAAATGCTGTGGCATTTTGACTCATCTTTTCCTTTTTTCATATTTCAAAAACCAGAGAGCTGTTTGGAATTATATTAAAAAAAGTTAATTGTTTAGACAAAATTATCGAAAATATCGAAAATAACTATACACGATTAAAATGTTAAGATCGGTTTGAGTTTTAATTAAGAGTGGCCGACATTTTTTATTAATCAGACGGGGGTCGGATTTAATTGTAGTTTTATTGGTGGGCAGATTCAATTGAACGGGCGAGTTAATTTGGCAGCAAACTTGCTGGAATCGCGCGGCCCTAATACGGTACACGAAAAGATCTTATGGATGCGAGTTGGTAATTGGCAATCTCTCAACTATTACTAAAACCCTGGCAATGAGTTGTATGGGATTTTGAGCCCTCGTTTACTGCACGCTGTATTGCCCTCGACGTAAAGGGTTAACGCTATCTTCCACTTGGGTGCGCTTTTCTTGTTTTCCAACTATATGCGTTTGCCTTTTAAACTGAAATTAGTGTATTAAAAGGATTAAATGCCAGCTACACACTGATTGGGTTCGGTTTCCATTCACTTTTCACTTAGCAAACTTTGTTTTATATCGAATCGACTGTCGTCGGCAACGTTTTCTATTTTCTCTTGTCTAATGCGCCGGGGAAAATGAAAGATGCCATGCACAATGAAATAGGAAAATAGTTAAGGAAAATTGTATGTCATGTCATTTGCAAAATGACAGAATGCGGGAAAGAATGGAATAAAATTTATCTTTTTTTTTTTTTTTTTTTTTTTTTTCTGGACTCTTTGATGGATAGTGCTGAGATGTGGAAAAGAGCAGCAACGACGTTTTTTCCCATCGTTGCTGATTCCAATGCAAAATGCATGAAGCAATTTGTTAAGGTGGTTGGCTATGGGGACCAAGGGTTAAGGGGGCAGTACGAGCAACCATCTTAACTTCATCTGCTTGACTGTTGCGATGCACGTGACCAGGTGTATGGAAGTCAAGAGGACGGTGTTTGCGCTGTTCATTGTGTAATTTTCTATGAAAATATAATTGAAGATTCATCACGAGTAGCCAATGAAATTTGTAATGGTCGCTGATGGACCAAAGGTGCAAGTTCTTGTATATACACTGCTGGATGGAATGTGAAGTAGGAAGACACTCGAAGTGGTTTTCGAGATTTTAGTTTGAGGGGATTTTGGTTGAGATTTATGAAATTCATCGGAGAATGGAAAACACTGCAAAAAAAATTAAATTTACAAATTTCAAGTCAACGTGACAGCATTAAGCAGTAGTTCAGTCAAATGAGCTGAAACTATGTCAGATTGTAGCATTTCTTCTACTAAACAAGATAGTATAATTTCAACAACATCGTACTTGTATAATTCTGACCATAACTTTGGAACTGAAGTTAACTTTACGTTACTATCATCGTTTTTATCTTATTTTAGTCAAATTTGACCGAAAACGGTGCAAAATAATTACGGTCACGAATCCGTCGATGCGTGCCCGCGTAATTTTAAACAAAATGGTTGGTTTTATCGAACAATCACTCACAGTGATTCGCGAAATAATCAGGAACGAAGAAAATAGGAAATTCTTGATTATTTTTCCTTCGAAATCGATTGAACATGACTTTTATCTTTGACCACAGAAATTTCCCATAGTAAAGAACTTGACTGGACTCAATGGACTTTGTAAGGTGGGCTCTGTTTGCTCCTTCAATTGACTGTTACTGGTTGGTCTATAAAAAGCAACCTGTAAAATGTGTCTGCGTCTAGTGTTTAAGGTTGAAAAACCTTTTGAGTAATGAATTTTTCCCTGTGTTTTATTGCCCACTACAGTTTTTTGTATTTTTTTCCTCTTTTTGTATCCAACGAGTCCCATTCAATTTGGCAGCCACGAGCCTTGTTTTGTTTTACCCATGAGGCACCCCTTAACTTTTTTTTCTGTGAGGGTATCTGAGAAGAAAGGTTATTCAGAGGAGGTCCATCTTTGTTTTTATTGCACCGCATTTGCAGTGGTGAGGAGGTAAATGGTCAATTTTTGCAAATGGACTTGTTCTGTTTATAGCATCTGAATAATGGCAGCCAATAGAAGAGAGGGTTAAGAGGTTACTTTTGCCTTGACAGTTGATGTGTAAATCAAAATGGTCGCCGGAAGGATAGGAGGAAACCAATTAGCGCGGTAAAACTAGAATTTTAGTAAAAATTTGTAAAATATTTGCAAAATTTCAAAACAAAAATAAAATCGACAAAAGTTCATTGGAGATTCTGCCTGCGACCAACAATTAAACGCCGGTGGACGAATTTAATCGAGGTTTATGACGGATATTTTTGGTTGGTAACAACAAAACGATTTTGAGTTTTACGAGTGGATTGGTGGCATCATTTGTAGTCTATGTGTCATTTTCACCTATTTTTTTCGCTTCGAGTTACCTTGGAAACAAGTTTTTTTCTCATATTCTCTTCTCGTGACTGTGTCAACAGAGATATTGCGTCTCATGGATTTTCTGTCAAGGCATTTGATGCTCAGCTGAGACGCTTTTCCTACCCGCATTTACAGCTCCATGTTGGCTGGGCGAATGACATTTCATACGACTTATATTTTCCCTTTCTCTATTCCATGCTTTTCTATTCACGGCTATGTGTCTTCTTTATGCCTTTTCCTCCACTTTATCATTATCTCTTGGTATACGGCGAATAACGCGCGCTGCAAATCGCCGATTAAAGCGCGAAAATTTTGTTTTTATAAAATAAAACATTTTTAAACTCTAACAAATGTCACTGGAAAAAAAATCAGCTTTACAAATGTAAATTAATGTACAGTGCAAATTCATTTTACGGCCAACGCTGAAAAAATCTACAAATTATTTACTTTTTTAGCGAATCTACGGTTTATTTAATTTTTTTTTTTTTTTACAAAATCAGTAAGAGCTAATTTGATGCACTGAAATTGCTGAACTTCAGTTTAAACATCAATTATTGTTATTAAGGTAGTTCTATCCATTGGTTTTATAGGTAACTTTTGTTAACGTACTTCTCAAAAGTCACTTTTATTTGTTGCTTACCACTGCTTATCATTTCCAAGCAAAAACCGGTATTTAAATTGAAGTTCAGCAATAGAAAATGTCAGAAAATTTACATTTTTGAAGTAAAAATGTAGAAAATCTGTTGTCTTGAAAGTTTAGAAAGAACTGTTTAATGTAACAAAGCCAACAAAATTGTTGAGTACAATAATAAGCTAGAACAAATATAGTAATGTATACAACTAATATTGTTGTTGGGTAGGAAAACAACAAAATCTTTAAAAATTTACAGAAATCAGCTAAAAACCTGCAGAAAAATCGACAGATAATTTGTCACACAATGAAGTTAATAAAGATAAACAACAGTAATGCAATAATATTACAACAGTATTAAACGATAAAGATAACCGATATCTTTACATTATTCACATTCGCAAAATGATTTTTTTTCTTTTTTTGCAAAGTGCATTTAACTTTGCTCGCATGACAGTAACTGTTTTTCCCTAGTCGATTTCCTTCTTTCTTTCAAGTTGCAAGTGATTTTTTTCCTGCATCTTGAAAAGCTCCGCCTGGATACGTTCGAGTTGGGCTTCTCTGCTGGCACAGCAGCCATTTGCTTGTGTATTGAGGTCATTCTGTGTTTCAGTGTCGGGGAAAAAGAGTTAGGCAAAAGTAAGTAAGGCGAGGGAGGATGTGGAGGGGTGGGGGAAGTGGGGGTGGTGGGGGGAGATGATGGCACGAGATGCCGATGGAGGTGGTGGGGGATTCGGATTCCGTTGCCTATTTTGAATGCAGTGCGTCGACTGTCGATGGGTCGCGGTTTATGTGGCGGCACACTGTGTAGACAATGCGAGGGAGTGAAACGATGCTTGCGCATAGCAATGCGCAGTGATCAAGAGCTAGAATGCCGCCAAGTGTCGTAAGGGTGTGTGATGGAATCAATAGCGAAAGCGATGAGAGGAGAAAATTCCAATTTCTTTTCTTTTTTTTTTTTTTCGTTTCTTTTCTGGGAGACTCGGTGAGTTTTTTGAGGTTTTTTCGGGGGTTGATGGGATTTTAATGGGTGGTAAGGAGTATGTGAGATGATTAAGTGTGGGAGGAATTAGTGATTTGGTAATTGGTGATTTTTTTAGTGGGTGTTGGTAGCTGGTATTTAGAAATGGAAATTTTGGTATTGAATGTTGGGGAAATTGATAGTAAATAGTGAAAAAGTGGAAATTTTTGTATTATATATATATTGGAAATTTCATACCAAACATTTACAAATTTTGGCAATTTAAGTTCCAAACAAAAATTTTTTTTGTTATTTCAGTACAAAACAAAAAATCTTCAAATTCAATATCAAATTTAATCAAAATTGGAAATTTTAATAACACATTTCAAAATGCAGTGAATTTTAATATCAGATACCAAAAAATTAGGTATTTAACACCAAGTATCAAATTTTGTTTTTGGTAATTGGAAATGTAAATAAAACACCAAACCCATTAAATTCCATTACAAAATACCACAAAACACCAAATTCAAGCTCCAAATACTTACATAAAAAAATTAGCTTTTATAGCACATTAAAATCACCAAGAAATTTATTACCAAAACACCAAGAACCAGTTGTACCAACCTTAGTTAACCATTAATCTTAGTTTATAAAATTAACACACATCTAAACTTATCGCTAACCAACTCTTAAAAAATTAAAAAATTAAAAAATTTCTTTTCAAAACACTAAATACCCAAAACCAACCACCAAATTTACCACCTTTCTAATCCCTAACTCTTTACACACCAAAAATATAAATTATAATAAATTTTAATACCATTAAACACCCATAACAACTAAATCATCCAAACACAGCAACTCTAACCCCACTACATGGAATTCCTTAATTCCAATTTTAATTCCAACACAACACCCTGCAACGGTCATATAGTGGCCAATATGATTTATACCCTTCATAAAAATAGAGCATGTAATCAGGTTTAACTGCCCTTTTCTTCTCCTATATCTTAGAATCTCTTTTCTTGTTGCCACTACTTGTCACCCTAAGGAATGATGAGAGCCAATAAGAAGACTTTTTTCTCTTTTTTCTCTTTCTCTCCTTAGAATTAAGAGTTACAAACTTGGAACAGGGCTCAAAGGGGTTTAAAGAGTAAAGTAAAGGATTTTTTTTCAAACCACTAGTGATTTTTTCCTTTTCTCAGTTAATGCAGGCTTTTATTGAGTGGTTTTCAAATCTGTATGGGGAAAAAATGTCGAAATAGTTAAAGTAGATTTTTTTTTGAGGGAAAAAATGTTGAAAATTGAAAGAAGGAAAATGTATGTGAAAATGAAAAAGAAGTGAGTTTTAAAGGGGAGTTGTTGAGTTTTTAATTAGGTGTGGAGACAAAAGTGCAGTTTGTGTATTGGAAACGCGAGATTTTCCTTAATTAATGTTTCTCTTAAGAAGTGCGAGTCGAGGAATGTGTAGTTTGGCGAATTTAATCACAGCCCTCTGGAATTACAGGCCTACACAAGTATGCGTGTCATGTGTACAATGGGGAGGGGATTGGAAATGGGGGAAAGAGCGAGTTTGCCCATGTTGGATGAGGCAGATTTATGGGCTGTGGATTGATTCTTTTTTTATTTTAAAGAGCAAGTGAATGGAAAGGGGTAAAATGGGTTCATGTATGCAATTTATTGCTGTTTTACTACTGCTGAATTATACTCTTCTGGTTTTTGACTGGGAATTAGAGAATTATTACAAAGATATCGATGCGCAAGTTTTGTTATGTTGCTGTTTTCGTATAATAAGTATTTGCAATTGATTTGGACAATTGTTTAGAATTTTTATGCCGTTTTAGCGCTGACACTAAACCTTTTAGGTCGCAAGCAACCAAGTTATCGTTGTTTGAGTTTTGTTTTATTATCATTGTATGACTTGGTTGTTGTCAGCCATTCCGTTTGAGAACAAAGTTGTTCACAAGCAGCTACAAAGGCCATACGTGACCTATCACTACATCAGTAACAACTACAAATCAAGAAAAATTAACAGTACTGAAAATCTCATTCTAATTTAGTGTTACTTCATAATTCTAAGTTGTTGAAAACAGTAAAGCGTTTATTTCGATTCAACAATACAACTATAATTTTGAAACTTGCAGAGGCGAGTAGAACTCGAGGAAAAAATAATAAGACCCGGGCCTGTGTATGGTATGTCGTGTATTGCCTTGTAAAGACGCTTTTCTAAAGTCTAAGGAGAAATTATGGCCGTACTGCCGGCAAATCTTATTGCGGTGAGAGCGTTGGGCGGCGGAACGCTCATAATTAAATGCAATAAGATTTTAATAAACGTGCCGCAACTTGCTCATCAACATTTGTTGTTTGGTCATTGTTAAGTGAAGTTTATTTGCATCTTTGCAGCTGCGAATGTTTGAAAACAGTTTTTTTCTTTCTTTCGAAAACGGTGTCGAGTCGTTGAGTTTTATTCGTCTCTGCACAATTTGTTTGAGTATTTTTCTTTTTTTCTTTCCTTTCTCCTATCATTTCTTTGGAAATGTTTCCCTTTTCATCTTTACTCATTGCCAGCTGCATTGCAGCCTCGCATGCTATACGGTGACGTCACCGTTGACAGCGCCCTCGGGTGGCATCTCGCGAGCAACGGCGCTCACGGCAAGTAGTCTCAATTGAAATCCAGCAGTTGGAGAGCACCGGTGCCACGAGGAGTGGCATTTCTTTTCTCTAAGCAATTGAATTTGGATGGGGAAGCGAGTCGAGTGGCCGACCGAGGGACCACATGTCACGCATGCGCAAAGCGAACTAAAATTCACTTTACACTACTGAATACACAAAAGGATATAAAAGGGATGACACGGGCGCACAAAGCGATGATGCACCGACCCCATGCTCGGATGCAGATGCAACTTTATGCCTTTTTTTCCCTTTTTTCTTATATAAAAAATTTCATAAAAAATAATAAAAATATAAAAAATCCATAAAAAGTTGGACGAAGGAGAGAAAAAGGTTTTGGAAGAAAAAAATCAATTGTGCGTTTACGAGCGCCCTCCCTGTGGGTGAAATACGAACTAAAAATTGTAGTCTTTCGGTTATGTAGGGAGGAACAGCGGTTTTGCTGAGCTTTAATGCTATAACTCCTAAGAATGGCTGAATATTGAAGGCTTTAATGCTGCGAGTTTCAGAAATGCATTGCAGTGCTTACATGCTACAAGGGGCAGCTAGTGCAAGTTTTGTATAGTTGTGTTTTGCAGGGCAACGGTCCTGTAAGGGGTAGCTATACTGTGTACTGCAGGGCTTTCATGCTACAAGGGGCAGCTAATGGGAGTTGCATATGGAAGTTGTTTTGCAGGGCAGCAAACAAATAAGAGCGTTTTCCGGTTTTGATGCAAGTCATCTAATGGGCCGATATTGTGAGGGAATGGAAAATAATAATGTTTTGTCAGGCATTTCTTTGTCATGCGAGATTAATTTTGGTTGCATGATTAATTGTCATGGTATTATTTATGGAAGATGCGCTCCTTTAATAAGTGCAGGCAAAAGAAGAAAGGTCAATAACAAACGTCGTCTGTGTTGCCTAGGTGATAATTGCCCAGGTAACCAAGGAGACTAGTGTCTGGGGTTGGTGTTAAAGTGGTGCGGAATTTGCTATCCAGCGATCCACTCAAGAGCTTTATTGCTAGATGAGGGGTCTCAGTGGAGGTGGTGGGCATTCGAGTAAAGACGTGGGTTTTTAAAGGTGTGTGCAATTTATTTTTTTCTCTGTTACGAAATGCCTAACGAGATTTCTAGTAATTGTTGTTAGGTAATTTTTAAAGAGAAGTTCTAGTACTGGTTTTGACCAACTGGCGCTGATTGCCGGTCCTGTTTTCGGGTTATTTTTATTTTTATGGGGTAAGCAAAGTAAGTGGTAGTTTTTCACACTTTGATGCAAATTGGAGCGAGTTTTAAAGGCACTTCCGGTTGAGTTGAGAGTTTGGAATTATGAAGACACGATGATGTGGAGATGTAGTTTGGTGTTTTATGATTTTGAGGTTCTAGCTTGACCGGAAGTGTGTTTTTAGTCTCCTCCAAATGGCATGAAATGCTGTTTTTAATATAAAAATGAAACCAAATCGCAATTTGGAGCTGCTGGAAATATTACTTCCGGTTGAGTGAGGTTCTTGAAACTTTATGAAATTACACACACACACATGTAGTTGGATCCTAAAAAGTTTGAGGGCCCTTAACAAACCGGAAGTGCGTTTTTATTCCCCTTCAAATGGCCTGCAGTGCCATTTTTTACACAAAAACGAGACGTAAACACAATTTGGAGCCAATAAAAATCTCACTTCCGGTCGAGCAAGAACCCCGATACTTAACGATCGAATACCCACACACAACTAGTTTAAACCCAAAAAAATTCAAGACCCCAACGAAACCGGAAGTCCCATTCCGCCCCCCTCGAAAGAAGCTTTAAAAGCAGTTACAAATCATTAACTCCACGATTGTAGCAGAATTTTTGTCGGTGATATGTAGCGAACGATAAGCGATGAAGAGCGAAAGAGGTGTTAAATATGGGCAAGTGGGCAAATAATGTTGATGTAAGGTATTTTGCTCGGAGGAGAGGTTGATGTTAGTTGTTTTTAGCATTCATCACAACTCGTAATCTGTTGTTGGCGCTGCTCGCGCACCCCGGCACCATAACTCAAGTTTTCTCGCCGATGGAGATGAGGAATGGCGAGATACACAGGCGAAGCACAAGTCGTTAAAGTATCTGTTTTGGTCGTGATCCAGGGGTCGCTTTTAATTATTCGTCTAAGTGTAAGAGAAGGAGGCGGCCTGCAGCGTCTCAGATAAACATCGCGACCATTTTGGCGCCATTAGGACGGCATTAGAAGGGTCATGGAGTGAGATGCGGGTGAATTATGGCGAGTGGGATGAGTCGTTGGTTCGTTGGCCGATGGAGGATTTGTGGTTTTGGGACGCTGGACACGAGAGGGGGAGATTCGGCGGTCGGCGAGTGGAGGGGGTTGGTGGGGGGGCAGTGTTGTAGCACTGGATTTGCCTCTCCCCATCTGGGTTTCAAGTGTCAGCTCGTTTCGGTGGTCGAGACTTAAATTTTCCCTCTTGTAAGTTGGAGTTAATTAAAAGTGTGATTGCTTTTCGTTTTAAGTGCACTTGAGTGTTTTAAAGCAAACCTGGTTGAGTTATTTCAATGCATGCGTCGGTGGATTGAAAATTTCATATATTTTTTTTTTTTTTTTTTTTTGGTGGGGAAATTTTTTTTTTTGGTGATATGTTTATTAATTGTTATTTTTTATTCTCTTTCTTTGTAGGTAAGTGAATTTTGAAGAAATTTTTTTTTGATGTCGGGTTTTCGCCGGGGATTTGTGAAGAAGTTCGAAGAATTCAGTGACGGATTTATTTATAAGTGGACTAAGCGATTAGGGGGTTAATTATAAAGGGGTTTAAAAGTGTGTGGATTTATGGTTTTTGGCAATGACCTTGAAATATTTCATTGTTCTGATTGCCGTGTTTTATCGATTAAAGGACGAGGTAAAATGAAGTTGCCCTTGAATTAGAAATGGCAAGTGAAAATGTTGTAATTGTTTTGAAGTGATAAAAGTAAGTCTAAACTAGGTCTAAAATGATCAAAATAAGTCTAAAATAAATCTAAAAGTGACTATAATTGGTCTAAAATGACTAAAACAACTACAAAATGACTAAAATAACTATAAAATAAGTCTAAAATGAGTCTAAAATGCCCACAAAAGCTGTAAAATACATCTAAAACGACTAATTTAGGTCACTTCTCTGCTTCTCTTGAATATAAGACACTTTTGAGACGCAACAAAATTTCCTTAAGTGAAACAGAAACCACAAACTCTAATCGATAAAACACGGCCCATACCATAGGGTCACACAACTCCACACAGTTTAACCCTTAAATTTCAATCCGCCACTGGAAGCCCTTCCTCGGACTTGAAGCGTCTTTAAAGGGGTCTCGGTGATGAGGTAAGGATTTTATTTGATTTTGAATGGTGGAACAAAATGTTTTTTAATGTCGGTGAAAAGTTTCTTTGTGAAAAGCGAAAGTTGGTGCCAATGTTTTATAGAAATGGCAGAGAGTAAACTGCAGACAGGAATGGTTTTTGGGCGAATGCCAAAAGTTATTGGAGTTGTGTGCCATCATTATGATTTAATTATGAGACAAGACCTTGGGATGAATTTTGACAAGGGAGTGTCAGGAGAGGCCAAAATTAGATGTGAGGGAGGGGTAAAAGGGATGAAAAGGTGGAAATAAGTTTGATTTGTAGGAGAGTTTCGTGACAAATGTCAGAGATAAAAGTGTGGGAATTAAAAAGAGAAAATTATGGATGCGGGCGCAGTTGAGGTGAATGGGTTTTCATTGAGGGAGCAGATTAGATGTGCATGTCCCATTTTGTCGATTCGGAGGGAGATAGCTTGATCGATGATTGATTCGAGGTTTTGGTGGAAAATTTTTGCTCTTTGGTGCGATTTGGAGGGGTGTGGAAGGGTGCTTCCGGTTGTGGGAGGGGGATGGGGGTTTGTGGGTGGGGAGGAGGGGAGGGGTGGTTGGGGTTTTGGTAGTTGGGAGGTTTTGGGAGGTTAAGAAGTGGGGGTTTTGTGGGGTTCAAAATGGGTGGTGGAGGCTAAAATTTGTGATTTTTGGTCGATTTTGGGGATTTGGAGCGTGATTTAATGGGATTTTGGATAAAGTTAGGGGTTTGAAATTTTGTGGTGTTAGAGTTAGGGAGGTGTACTTGGGATCTTGAAAATTAGGATGTTTTAATAGAACCGGAAGTGGGATATTAATGGGTTCCAAACAGCTCTGGAGTGTGAAAATAATTTAACTTAATCATCAGGATTTGGAGCGTGATTTAATAGCATTTCCGGTTTGATTAAAAGCCTGGAATTTTTTAAGCTTTAACTACAACTACAAATTTACATACCCATAAATTTTCAAACTTCTAACTGAACCGGAAGTGCCTTAAAATCCCGCTCCAAATCGCTTCAAACACCATTTTTAAAGTAACAGCAAAACAAAATCCGCACTCCGGTCATACTTAACAACCTTAAACTTTAACTACACTCACACAACCAACCCCTACAAAAAAAAATACATAAAATTCCAATACCCCAATCAAACCGCACTTTCCAAACTCAAACTTGACCGTAAACACCACTGTAACCACCAAATAAAACCACAATTACACCCAAAGAAAAGCAACTTTAAAAAAAAGAAAAAACTTTTAATGCAACAGTAGACCTCGGATTGAAACGTCATGTATTGCAATTTGTTTGCAGCCTGACGTTAATGAGCACCAGTATAATAATGTGCAAGTGAGCAGCTTTAGTCCTAATAACATTGGCTCGGAGCTGATGTTTCTCTCGGTTGTGTGTGTACGAATGCAATCAAGTATGATTATGGTGCCTGCAGCAGTGCTTGTCCCTCGCTCAGCGCCCTCTTTTCAGATGCAAATGAACTGGCTGGCTGTGCGTAAGGCGGGTCGTAGGTCATGATTATAATGTTAACTCTCTTGACAGCCGGCCTCCAATTCGGACTGATAGCTCGCAACAAAATTTCAAGTTGATATCAACGCATGATGGAGTGGAAAACGGCGCGCGAGCACATTTATACTCCGCCACCTTGCTCATAATTCATTGCGTTACATTTTTAAGTGCAGTCAATAGTCGACGCATGAAAACATTTATAAACGAAATGCACGTTTTTGACGTTGGACTACAAAGTTTGAATTGAATTTCGAAGATGAGGTGGAATATTAATACGGGAGGAATGGTTTTGCAATTTTGGAGGGCGTTGAAATTGGATGGGAATGCGATTTGGAGGGGGGTTAAAAGGGGTTTCCGGGGGTGGGAGGGGGGTGTGGTTTTGTGGGGGTGGAGTCGAGGAGGGGGTGTTGGGATTTTCCAGGTTTTAACGTTCTCGGGAAAGCGGAAGTGGTGTTTTTGTTTGTTGCAAATTGGGTGGATTGATGTCTTTTTAAAATCCAAAGAAACGAAAATGCGATTTTGGTTTGGTTTTTAAGGCACTTGTGGTTTGGCTAGGAGCCTGAAATTTTGTGGGCGTGTTGCTCTGGAGGTGTTGTTGGAACCTTGTTGATTTCAAGGTCGGAATCAAACCGGAAGTCCTATTTTAACCCACTCCAAATTGCATGAATTACTGTTTTTATTATTAAAGCAGAATTATTTTATAATTTGGAGTGAGTTTAAAACACATTTCCGATTTGGCAAAAACCTTGAAATTTTATGGATCCAATACCCCTTTACATGTACTTGGAGCCACAAAAATTTCAAGCCCCTCGTCAAACCGGAACTGCCATTTTAACCCTCTCCAAATCCAAAATTTATCTTAAAAACAAAACTACACCACTCTTTAAACGAATGTAAACGCCACTTCCAGTTTACTTAAGACTTCAAATTCGTTGGTCACGTAAATCACGAGATCCAATTTGAACCCCCAAAATCTCAACCCCCTCCCCTCCCCTCCCTCAAATCCGAAACCTCCAACATTTTCATTCCCATCTCAATAACAAAACAATGTCAATTATTTTTCTAATTCCTCCCATTAAAAAAAATAATAGCGACGAACTGTCAAACCAGTAGCAGTTAAATGAAGTTGAACTGAAATATTTTTTCTGGCTCACAGCCAATCATTTTATCGGCGTAAACAAGTTCTTTCCCGCGCTAATTCAATAGACAGAGACTTCTTTACCCGCTTTTTGCCAACGAACTGTCTTCCCCGCATAGCACATGTAGCAGATGCGTCTAATTTACAATCCTCTCTTTAATCCCTTCTCGCGAGATCACCGAAAAGTGCAGATTAGTAATTGGTTGCGGTTTGCAAAGTTTTTAAAGTTGTGGGCGACGATGTCACCTTTTTGATGCTTCACGCGAAGGAAGTTGGGAGTTGAAGTTTTAAGCAGGAAGTGAAACAGACCGAGATGAGTTGAAGTGGCTCATTTGGCAGTAAATGGATCAATTGGATGTAATGGAAGGCAAAAAGAGAAATCCATTTTTAGAATCAAAATGTCAGGTTTTAAAAGCATGCTCTTTTTTATCTGTTTGATTCAATTGGGGGAAGTGATTTCGGGGGTTAGTTTGGGATGATGAATTGAATAATGTTGTAAACCTCTGATGTAATTTGGAAGTTGGGTGAGATGGGTGTAAGTATTGCGTGTGTTAAAGCTGAAAAGGTGTTTTTTGGGTTGGAGAAGGGGTTTGGTGGGGTTTTTAATAGGACTTCCGGTTTGGTGAGGGGCTTGGAAGTTTTGGAGGTGGAAGTACTCGAGGGGTTGTGCGGGGTTATGAAGTTTCGAGTGTGTGGTTAAACTGGAAGTGGGGTTTTATGGCGCTTGAAATTGGAACAATGCGTAGTGAGATGGTTTTTGTGAAGTCGAAGTGCAGTTTTGAGGGGGTTTTGTTGCCGCTTCCGGTTTGGCTGGGGTCTTGGAAGTTTGGGAGGTTGGAGTAGACGAGTTGTTGTGTGCGTATATGAAGTTTTGAGAGTTTAGCTAAACCGGAAGTGGTGTATTGTTGGGCTCGAAATTGCTGTATCGCGTGGAAATTAAGGAGGAAACGAGTTTGGAGCGGGAAAACGATGAGTTTTCGTAACGTTAGGGACTTGTGACTTTGTGGTTATGTGTTTACAAAGTTAAGTAAAATCCTGAAAATATTAAGTCTATAACCAAACCGGAAGTGCCGTTTTAAAGCACTCCAATTAGTTTTTTCAGGCTAAAAACTAAACAAAAACGCAATTTGCAGCGGCTCAAAATTACACTCCCGATCTACCCAAAGTTTCGCAACTCCTAGAACCCAGAGATCCCCCCACACACTCAAAGCCCAGAAAATTTAAAGACCCTCACCAAACCAGAAGTCGAGTTAAATCATCGGCGAAAATGAAACTTTTCATTCGCTCCTCCGCTAACTTTTGCAGAGTTAGCTTTTAATATTGTAAAGGCCATTGTTGCATTCAATCGCTCTTTGTTTGGTCGAAGCGTACGTGGAAGAAGAAGAAAATCAGGATCCTGCAACGTTATATGTTTGTGCGGGTGCACATATGTTGTAATCACTGAGCCCTTTGTAAAAGCGCAGAAGAGAAGATGGCTGCGTGCCAACAGTGTGACATAGAAAACGAGTTGCATGAAAGGCAAAAGAGTTTGCGAAATTTATTGGCAGGCGACGTTTTCAACCCATTGATCCCCATCTCGGCAAAAATCCGGGCTTCTGGTTTTCAATAAGACACGTCGTAAATTGGACGCGTAAAATGCGTGACGCAATTAATAGAAAAAATCTAAGAACGGGTAATGAGGGGCAGCCAACTTATGAAACACCAAAAACGATTTTGCTCGTTTTGTAACGTGTTTTTTGTTATTTAACTAAATTCTTGTGAAATTTCATTTTATTTCTTTATTATTAAGCGCTTAAAAGGTGACTTCACTGCAATGCGCTTTGTAATTGCCTTTATTTACACGATGATTGATTTTTAACATTGCTTTAACTTTTCTTTGATTTAATGGCTTGTCGACACTCATTTTCTTAATTTCCCACTCTTTTTTATTGATTTCCACATTTTCCCGCTTTTTTTAATTTTTTTTTCTGGCGCCATTGTATCATTTGTTTTTGTGGTGGTAAGTGTTGAGGAGAATAAGGGATGGTGAAAATTTTATCGTGTTTACCCAGAAACAGAGGGAGGAAGATCAAGGCAGTAAATTGTACACGACGTGGCATGCATTTAAATTAAAACCTTTTAAGCAATTAGTCACCCATCTCTTTTGGCTCGCACCTTTATGTTTGCAGCGAGCGCGGGGTTATTAAGAGCGTTTTCGACTCTTGGTTTTATCAATTAAAAGTTTTGCGTTGATTTATGGCTGATTTTTGCGCAATTTGGATTTGAATCGCTAATAAGGTAAGGTGGGTTTATTTGCGGCGTAATTCCGTGTAATTTTAAATTAGTTCGGATTATAGTGGGGGTCCCCGTGGAGTTGCTTAAGGTTGCGGCGACAAGAATGGGATTCTGAGCGCCCAGTGGAGGAAGAAGGGGTAATTGTCTTTTGGAGTTATTGGTTTGGGAAAGGGATTTGGTGCGGTGGTGGGGGTAGTTGTGGTTTGGGAGTTTGGAGTAGGGGTGGGTGTGTGGGGGGTTTAAAGGTTGTTGCTTGACCGGAAGTGGGGTTTAAGTGCGGTGGAAAGTGGTGGGTTTTTGAGGGGGTGGTGGAAATTCGAATTTGGAGCGGGTGTAAGGGGTAGTTTTGGTTGAGTTACGGGTTCGGGAGTAAAGAGGCGTGTGTATCTAGTCGGGTAGTTGGAGCCTAGAAAATTTCAAGGTTCTAACTGAACCGGAAGTGGTGTCTGAGGCTGCTCGAAATCGTGAATTTCTTGCGAAAGGTAATGCTAAAGCCGAATTTCGAGCGGACGAAAGAGATACTTCAGGTTGAGTTGGGAACTTGGGAGTACATAATTACAGAGATCTAGTTGGGTACTTGGAGTCTGGATAATTAAAAGGTTTTAACAAACCGGAAATTTATCAAAACTCGTTTGAAATTTGATGAAATGCTGTTGACATCGAATGAAAACTCAATTTGGAGCGGTTTTAAACACCACTTCCGGTTATGCCAGAAGCTTGAAATTTTCGGAACACACCCACCTTAACACACACTCGGTGTCCAGAAAATTTAAAGAACCCATCAAAACCGGAAGTGCGATTTTAACCCATCAAATTCACTCCCATCAAAAAACCCGATTTTCTCATCACACTCCAGCACCAACTACACTCCGATAAACTCGTCCCACTCAAACCGGAAATACAATTTTATCTCTACAAACGCCACCTCCATTACGTTTACTTTATCTTTTAACGATACCGTAAAATTGCATAATTCAGTGGTTTAGCCGAAACCTTTTGCTCTCCGTCGAGGCCTGTTTAGACGAGACTCATTCTCGCGGGACCAGGCCTTTAAAAATGAAGGGACTTTTGTGTGCGCCCTTCTCCTCTCGAGTTTGCGGCTTAATCTATTGTTTGACCGCAAATGTTTCGTAATTCCCGTTCTGGCGTCGCTTGAATGTTGATTTATTGCCGGGATCTTAATAATTACAAGATTGATGTCACTGTTGTACGTCATCTTTAATCCCAGGGATTTCGATGACAATTGGGTTGCTAGTATTTAGCACTTAGTTAATTGGCTAAGGATTTGATGTTTGTAATAACGGGTTGTGGCACGTGACAAATTAACGGGGGATGATTAACTCGTGTCGTCTTATCGCATAAAGTATAGTTTTCCCGTTTTTCTTTTTATTCTGCGAATTTTTTTTTTAATATCGTAATCACTTTATTTGTAATGGATCGCTGTAATGGATAATGGCTGCAGTCATAATTCAGTTAACTGCCGGGACCAATCATTGGGGGTCATGGAAACGTGAAGGTGGGAAGTAAATTAAGTTTTACATTGCCTGCAGCTTCTCATGCGACGACTTTAAAGTCGGGTAAGGAGGGGTTCCGGTTTGGGTGGGGGTGGGGGGTTTGGAGGGTGGGTGGTGGAGTTTGGGTTTTGAAAGATTTGGGGTTTTGGCTGAACCGGAAGTGGAGTTTTATGGAGCTCAAAATGGCTTGATGTGATGGTTTTTAATATGAAAACGAAATGAAATTGTAATTTGGAGCTGATAAAAATGTTACTTATGATTGAGTGAGGATTCTGAAATTTAGTGGTTACGTACATATATACATGTGGTTGAAGATCAAAAAATTTTAGGACTCTAATCAAACTGGAAGTACTTTTTTAGACTGCTCGAAATGGCGCGATTTTCAACTTTAATCTTAAAACGGAACAGAAACTCAATTTGGAGCGGTTGAAAATCACACTTGTGATTTGATTTGATTCTCAAAATCTTCAGATTTCACAGGTCTAGAGATAAACTAAGAATTCCTAAAATCTTACACTTCTAACCAAACCGGAAGTACATCTTTAGTCAGCTCCAAACCTTCAGTTGAACCCAAAAACAAAACACAAACACTTTAAACACCACTTTCGTTCAACCAAACCCCTCAAAATGTTAACATATCTCACAAACAAATCATCTTCTCTCAACTCTTTCAACCCCAACGTCCAACCAAAACCGGAAGTGCCATTCAAACCCCCTGAAACCCGCTTATTCACCATTTACTCCTGCACGGCAACTCTTTAAAAAGCTCCATCAGTGCAAATGAATGGAGAAAAATGAGGAAAATCTGTCAATTAATAACAATTCTCTCTTTCCCCGGTAATTCCATTTTTATGAACCATAAAACGCGTTACGATATATCGCTTTCTGATTAGTGTTTGTTTGAATAACGAATTTTTTCCCGTGCAATAAAAGAAGCAAAATTATGGTTGTTTTTGCTTCAAAGTGCACCACTGACGTTTACTGCGTCTGTTTGGACCGAAAGAGCGAAAAGTGGACGCTAAGTTATCGTAAAGAAGGCGTGTTTGCGTTCGATGTGTGTCTTTATCGTAATTAGGGTTTGAAGGGTCGAGCAAATATTTTGACATGTTTTGATTGACATTTACTCGGTTTTAAGTGGTCTGGAATGATTTTCCCGCCAAATATTTATATTTAATATTTATTCAGCAACTAATTAGGGTTTTTCTTTGAGTTGGGAATTAATTATGACGTTTTTAAAGTCGGGTTCGCTCGGACGAATTTCCCGTTTAATGAATTCCGAGTCAATAAATGAGGAAAATGGAATGGGGTGATAAAGAAATGGGAGAAAATGTTTTTTTTTCTTTAAATCCGCCTGTTATTGATATGAAAAATGAATTGGGAATAGCAAAGAGTTGTGGGAAAAGTGCCAATTGATTTTTCGCTTAAAGTAAATAAAGAAATTGGGGCTTTTATTAAATCCGAGTTTAATAAATTCAGAGTTTTTTTGAAATTGTGAGGAAAAAATTGTTGGTGTTGGGAATATTGTGAGATTGATTATGAGTTTCTTATAAATTTAGTTATGATTTTCTTGAGGATGCGTTTGAATTTGATAAGAGTTCTTTAGGATTTGATGGAATTGAGTGAAGGAATTACATAGAAATTGCGGGAAATTATGGAAAATTGTAGAAATTTGTTAGAAAACTATAAAAATTCAGTAGAAATTGT